>CM060974.1:74277356-74282356 GCA_030765045.1 Tenodera sinensis | reverse complement strand
GGATGTTTGTACATATCTAACTGTTAAGCTCGAAAACCACTTAATTGATCATCGCGAAATTCGGCACGTATATGTATTTTTTCATGGGGGAAGTTTTTATAGTAACAATTTTACTACAGAATATATTACTTTCAAATGGTTTTCTACTCGCATTTCTTTGACTTAGCACATTCATTTATCCTCTGTTTTTCCTTCAACATACAATTCGTATAATATTCTATGATTGAATTATAAATGCAAGGCATTACCTTCACATGACTTCCTCTACTAATTCTTCCTTTACGAGGCACCATCAGTCTTCTTTCGCTACTCGCCCTTCAACATCTAATTCATACAATTTGATATGTTTGAACAAGAAATACAACGTATTTTAATTCATACTATTTTCTCTACTCACTTTTGTTTTACGTTACAATTCACATGTTATCGTTTACCAACTTCATACATACCAACGCCTATACATATCGTATGTTGAAGAGCGAGTAAATTCCAAAACATGTTGACTGATCACCATGAAACGTGACATATCTAATTGTTTTCATGGTGAAGATTTTTATGCAATCCATTTTACCACCCAACGTATTACGTTCACATATTTTTCTCTACTCCCTTTTCTTTTACCTAACATACTACTCCCTCTTCTACAAACAATCCATAAATTTTTCCATACAGTTGATATATAAGTGCAAGGTATAACATTCGCACGGTTTTTCTACTCATTTTTCTTTTACTAAACAGAATCACATTTCTTTCACTACTCCCGCTTCGGCGAACAAATACGAATAATTCATACAATTTTCTACATGATTAAAACAGAAATGCGTAGTACATTCACATGACTTTATCAACCAGCTTTTCTTCCTGTAGCATTTGTTATTGTTCAACAGTGCCTTTGCTCTGGTGTTTTAATAAAAAATAAAGAAATAGTTAAAAAAGCAAAGTAATCACAATTGATGTCAGGAGTGCGCCGAAAAGAACGACATGGAACAGTTGAAATAAAAGTTAGCCAAGATGGACATAATGGGAAATGAAATGAATTCCGGAATGCGGCAGAGGAAACAAATAGGAAAACCGAATTGGAAAAACGTAAACTACGGAATAGAAAATATAGGAACATAAATGGACAAAATGGAAACAAAAATGGAAGCCAAATTGAAAATATAAACTCCGAAACAGAAAAGATGAAGACGGGAATGTGTAATATGAACATAGATCTATCGGAGAATACTAACAAGCGACTGGCCACAGTAAAGGAACTCATGGAAGAACTCGACGGAAAGATGAAGGACCTTGGCGAATGTGTTAACGCCCTGGAGTCAATCGCAGCACCAAAGAACTGAACTCCATAATGGAACAAATGCTCGACGAAAACCTCAAACTGGGTGGATATCTATGGGGGAGGCCTGCGTCCAGTAGTAGACGTTTTACAGCTGAAGTGATGGTGTTTATGAAATATTTGTATCTCGGAAATGGCTCTTCACAATTGCGACAAAAACTTTTATTTAGTTAACGTTTTGACTTTCAGTTTATCTAAATAAGTATCTTCTCCCACAAAAAACAAGATTTCACAAAAAAAGAGGCAAAAAACGCCGAGCGAAGCTCAGTCGCCCAGGTACTAGTAATAGTAATAGTAGTAATAATAATAACAACAATAATAATAATGATAATGATAATAGTAATAGTAATATTAATAGTAATAATAGTAATAGTAATAATAATAATAATAATAATAATAATAATAATAATAATAATAATGATAATGGTAATGGTAATGGTAATGGTAATGGTAATAGTAATGGTAATAATAATAATAATAATAATAATAATAATAATAATAATAATAATAATAATAATAATAATAATAATAATAATAATAATAATAATAATAATAATAATAATAATAATAATAATAATAATAATAATAATAATAATAATAATAATAATAATAATAATAATAATAATAATAATAATAATAATAATAATAATAATAATAATAATAATAATAATAATAATAATAATAATAATAATAATAATAATAATAATAATAATAATAATAATAATAATAATAATAATAATGATAGTGATAATAATAATAATAATAATAATAATAATAATAATAATAATAATAATAATAATAATAATAATAATAATAATAATAATAATAATAATAATAATAATAATAATAATAATAATAATAATAATAATAATGATAATAGTAATAATGATAATAGTAATCCTAACAGTAATCTTATATATTTAAACGAGCAATTCTTGTGTATATTTATTCCGCGCAACTTGGAAACGGCTCTAACGATTTCGATCAAAGTTTGTATTCAGATAGGGTTTTGCATTGTAAGTTCATCTATATAGGTGTAATTCCCGAATAAATGCGATTTTACATAAAAAATAACATTTTTTATTCCCGCTTCTACAGTGCAATTCTTGTATATACTCACGGTATTTGAGAAACGGCTCTAAAGATTTGATTAAATTTTTGTATACATGCATATTACATTCACAGCGTTTTCTCTACTCACTTTTAGGTAACAGATTCACATCTCTATCTCTACTCACTCTTCTATAAACAATTTTCCATAAAAAACGTAATTTTGCACCAAAAAACATTTTTATCGTCACTTTTAAAATAAGTCAAACCATATTCTATATTTAAATGCTGTTACATTCACACTGTTTTCTCCTCTCACTTTTAAGTAATGCATTCATATGTCTTTCTCTACTCACTCATCTACAAATAAGTATACATACCATTTTCTGTATGTTTGAAATAGAGATGCTGCATATTACATTCACAGTGTTTTCTCTACTTATTTTTAGGTAACACATTCACATTTCTTTCTCTACTCACTCTTCTATAAGCAATTTTCCATAAAAAAACGTGATTTTGCACCAAAAAAGTTTCTATTCACACTTTTAAATCATACCATGTTCTGTATATTTGACATAGAAATGTTATTACATTCACACTGTTTTCTCCTCTCACTTTTACGTAACATATTCACATCTCTTTCTCTACTCACTCTTCTACAAATAAATCATGCAATTTTCTGTATGTTTGAAATAGAGATGCTACATATTACATTCACAGTGGTTTCTCTACTTACTTTTAGGTAACACATTCACATCTCTATCTCTACTCACTCTTCTATAACCAATTTTCCATTAAAAAAACGTGATTTTGCACCAAAAAAAAAACCTTTTATTCCTACTTTTATAATAAGTCATACAATGTTCTGTATGTTTGAAATAGAAATGCTATTACATTTACAATGTTTTTGCCTCACACTTTTAGGTATCACATTCACATCTCTTTCTCTACTCACTCTTCTACAAATAAGTCATGCAATTTTCTGTATGTTTGAAATAGAGATGCTACATATTGCACTCACATTGGTTTCTCTACTTACTTTTAGGTAACACATTCACATCTCTTTCTCTACTCACTCTTCTACAAATAAATCATGCAATTTTCTGTATGTTTGAAATAGAGATGCTACATATTGCACTCACAGTGACTTCTCTACTTACGTTTAGGTAACACATTCACATCTCTTTCTCTACTCACGGTTTTATAAACAATTTTCCATAAAAACGTGATTTTACCTATATATCCCCACTTTTAAAATAAGTCATATCATGTTCTGTACGTTTTAAATAGATTTGCTAATACATTCACACTGTTTTCTCCTCTCACTTTTAGAACACATTCACATCTCTTTCTCTACTCACTCTGCTACAAATAAGTCATGTCATCTATATATCTTGGATGTTTGTACATTTCTAACGGTTAAGCTCGAAAACCACTTAATTGATCATCGCGAAATTCGGCACGTATATGTATTTTTTCATGGGGGAAGTTTTTATAGTAACAATTTTACTACAGAATATATTACTTTCAAATGGTTTTCTACTCGCATTTCTTTTACTTAGCACATTCATTTATCCTCTGTTTTTCCTTCAACATACAATTCGTATAATATTCTATGATTGAATTATAAATGCAAGGCATTACCTTCACATGACTTCCTCTACTAATTCTTCCTTTACGAGGCACCATCAGTCTTCTTTCGCTACTCGCCCTTCAACATCTAATTCATACAATTTGATATGTTTGAACAAGAAATACAACGTATTTTAATTCATACTATTTTCTCTACTCACTTTTGTTTTACGTTACAATTCACATGTTATCGTTTATCAACTTTATACATACCAACGCCTATACATATCGTATGTTGAAGAGCGAGTAAATTCCAAAACATGTTGACTGATCACCATGAAAAGTGACATATCTAATTGTTTTCATGGTGAAGATTTTTATGCAATCCATTTTACCACCCAACGTATTACGTTCACATGGTTTTCCCTACTCCCTTTTCTTTTACCTAACATACTACTCCCTCTTCTACAAACAATCCATAAATTTTTCCATACAGTTGATATATAAGTGCAAGGTATAACATTCACACGGTTTTTCTACTCATTTTTCTTTTACTAAACAGAATCACATTTCTTTCAATACTCCCGCTTCGGCGAACAAATACGAATAATTCATACAATTTTCTACATGATTAAAACAGAAATGCGTAGTACATTCACATGACTTTATCAACCAGCTTTTCTTCCTGTAGCATTTGTTATTGTTCAACAGTGCCTTTGCTCTGGTGTTTTAATAAAAAATAAAGAAATAGTTAAAAAAGCAAAGTAATCACAATTGATGTCAGGAGTGCGCCGAAAAGAACGACATGGAACAGTTGAAATAAATGTTAGCCAAGATGGACATAATGGGAAATGAAATGAATTCCGGAATGCGGCAGAGGAAACAAATAGGAAAACCGAATTGGAAAAACGTAAACTACGGAATAGAAAATATAGGAACATAAATGGACAAAATGGAAACAAAAATGGAAGCCAAATTGAAAATATAAACTCCGAAACAGAAAAGATGAAGACGGGAATGTGTAATATGAACATAGATCTAT
>CM060974.1:74227356-74274856 GCA_030765045.1 Tenodera sinensis | reverse complement strand
TCACTTTTAAGTAATGCATTCATATGTCTTTCTCTACTCACTCATCTACAAATAAGTATACATACCATTTTCTGTATGTTTGAAATAGAGATGCTGCATATTACATTCACAGTGTTTTCTCTACTTATTTTTAAGTAACACATTCACATTTCTTTCTCTACTCACTCTTCTATAAGCAATTTTCCATAAAAAAACGTGATTTTGCACCAAAAAAGTTTCTATTCACACTTTTAAATCATACCATGTTCTGTATATTTGACATAGAAATGTTATTACATTCACACTGTTTTCTCCTCTCACTTTTACGTAACATATTCACATCTCTTTCTCTACTCACTCTTCTACAAATAAATCATGCAATTTTCTGTATGTTTGAAATAGAGATGCTACATATTACATTCACAGTGGTTTCTCTACTTACTTTTAGGTAACACATTCACATCTCTATCTCTACTCACTCTTCTATAACCAATTTTCCATTAAAAAAACGTGATTTTGCACCAAAAAAAAACCTTTTATTCCTACTTTTATAATAAGTCATACAATGTTCTGTATGTTTGAAATAGAAATGCTATTACATTTACAATGTTTTTGCCTCACACTTTTAGGTATCACATTCACATCTCTTTCTCTACTCACTCTTCTACAAATAAGTCATGCAATTTTCTGTATGTTTGAAATAGAGATGCTACATATTGCACTCACATTGGTTTCTCTACTTACTTTTAGGTAACACATTCACATCTCTTTCTCTACTCACTCTTCTACAAATAAATCATGCAATTTTCTGTATGTTTGAAATAGAGATGCTACATATTGCACTCACAGTGACTTCTCTACTTACGTTTAGGTAACACATTCACATCTCTTTCTCTACTCACGGTTTTATAAACAATTTTCCATAAAAACGTGATTTTACCTATATATCCCCACTTTTAAAATAAGTCATATCATGTTCTGTACGTTTTAAATAGATTTGCTATTACATTCACACTGTTTTCTCCTCTCACTTTTAGAACACATTCACATCTCTTTCTCTACTCACTCTGCTACAAATAAGTCATGTCATCTATATATCTTGGATGTTTGTACATATCTAACTGTTAAGCTCGAAAACCACTTAATTGATCATCGCGAAATTCGGCACGTATATGTATTTTTTCATGGGGGAAGTTTTTATAGTAACAATTTTACTACAGAATATATTACTTTCAAATGGTTTTCTACTCGCATTTCTTTTACTTAGCACATTCATTTATCCTCTGTTTTTCCTTCAACATACAATTCGTATAATATTCTATGATTGAATTATAAATGCAAGGCATTACCTTCACATGACTTCCTCTACTAATTCTTCCTTTACGAGGCACCATCAGTCTTCTTTCGCTACTCGCCCTTCAACATCTAATTCATACAATTTGATATGTTTGAACAAGAAATACAACGTATTTTAATTCATACTATTTTCTCTACTCACTTTTGTTTTACGTTACAATTCACATGTTATCGTTTATCAACTTTATACATACCAACGCCTATACATATCGTATGTTGAAGAGCGAGTAAATTCCAAAACATGTTGACTGATCACCATGAAAAGTGACATATCTAATTGTTTTCATGGTGAAGATTTTTATGCAATCCATTTTACCACCCAACGTATTACGTTCACATGGTTTTCCCTACTCCCTTTTCTTTTACCTAACATACTACTCCCTCTTCTACAAACAATCCATAAATTTTTCCATACAGTTGATATATAAGTGCAAGGTATAACATTCACACGGTTTTTCTACTCATTTTTCTTTTACTAAACAGAATCACATTTCTTTCAATACTCCCGCTTCGGCGAACAAATACGAATAATTCATACAATTTTCTACATGATTAAAACAGAAATGCGTAGTACATTCACATGACTTTATCAACCAGCTTTTCTTCCTGTAGCATTTGTTATTGTTCAACAGTGCCTTTGCTCTGGTGTTTTAATAAAAAATAAAGAAATAGTTAAAAAAGCAAAGTAATCACAATTGATGTCAGGAGTGCGCCGAAAAGAACGACATGGAACAGTTGAAATAAAAGTTAGCCAAGATGGACATAATGGGAAATGAAATGAATTCCGGAATGCGGCAGAGGAAACAAATAGGAAAACCGAATTGGAAAAACGTAAACTACGGAATAGAAAATATAGGAACATAAATGGACAAAATGGAAACAAAAATGGAAGCCAAATTGAAAATATAAACTCCGAAACAGAAAAGATGAAGACGGGAATGTGTAATATGAACATAGATCTATCGGAGAATACTAACAAGCGACTGGCCACAGTAAAGGAACTCATGGAAGAACTCGACGGAAAGATGAAGGACCTTGGCGAATGTGTTAACGCCCTGGAGTCAATCGCAGCACCAAAGAACTGAACTCCATAATGGAACAAATGCTCGACGAAAACCTCAAACTGGGTGGATATCTATGGGGGAGGCCTGCGTCCAGTAGTAGACGTTTTACAGCTGAAGTGATGGTGTTTATGAAATATTTGTATCTCGGAAATGGCTCTTCACAATTGCGACAAAAACTTTTATTTAGTTAACGTTTTGACTTTCAGTTTATCTAAATAAGTATCTTCTCCCACAAAAAACAAGATTTCACAAAAAAAGAGGCAGAAAACGCCGAGCGAAGCTCAGTCGCCCAGGTACTAGTAATAGTAATAGTAGTAATAATAATAACAACAATAATAATAATGATAATGATAATAGTAATAGTAATATTAATAGTAATAATAGTAATAGTAATAATAATAATAATAATAATAATAATAATAATAATAATAATAATAATAATAATAATGATAATGGTAATGGTAATGGTAATGGTAATAGTAATGGTAATAATAATAATAATAATAATAATAATAATAATAATAATAATAATAATAATAATAATAATAATAATAATAATAATAATAATAATAACAATAATAATAATAATAATAATAATAATAATAATAATAATAATAATAATAATAATAATAACAATAATAATAACAATAGTAACAGTGACAGTGACAGTGACAATCACAATAATAATAATAATAATAATAATAATAATAATAATAATAATAATAATAATAATAATAATAATAATAATAATAATAATAATAATAATAATAATAATAATAATAATAATAATAATAATAATAATAATAATAATAATAATAATAATATTAATAATAATAATAATAATAATAATAATAATAATAATAATAATAATAATAATAATAATAGTAATAGTAATAGTAATGATGATAATAATAATAATAATAATAATAATAATAATAATAATAATAATAATAATAATAATAATAATAATAATAATAATAATAATAATAATAATAATAATAATAATAATAATAATAATAATAATAATAATAATAATAATAATAATAATAATAATAATAATAATAATAATAATAATAATAATAATAATGATAATAGTAATAATGATAATAGTAATCCTAACAGTAATCTTATATATTTAAACGAGCAATTCTTGTGTATATTTATTCCGCGCAACTTGGAAACGGCTCTAACGATTTCGATCAAAGTTTGTATTCAGATAGGGTTTTGCATTGTAAGTTCATCTATATAGGTGTAATTCCCGAATAAACGCGATTTTACATAAAAAATAACATTTTTTATTCCCGCTTCTACAGTGCAATTCTTGTATATACTCACGGTATTTGAGAAACGGCTCTAAAGATTTGATTAAATTTTTGTATACATGCATATTACATTCACAGCGTTTTCTCTACTCACTTTTAGGTAACAGATTCACATCTCTATCTCTACTCACTCTTCTATAAACAATTTTCCATAAAAAACGTAATTTTGCACCAAAAAACATTTTTATCGTCACTTTTAAAATAAGTCAAACCATATTCTATATTTAAATGCTGTTACATTCACACTGTTTTCTCCTCTCACTTTTAAGTAATGCATTCATATGTCTTTCTCTACTCACTCATCTACAAATAAGTATACATATCATTTTCTGTATGTTTGAAATAGAGATGCTGCATATTACATTCACAGTGTTTTCTCTACTTATTTTTAGGTAACACATTCACATTTCTTTCTCTACTCACTCTTCTATAAGCAATTTTCCATAAAAAAACGTGATTTTGCACCAAAAAAGTTTCTATTCACACTTTTAAATCATACCATGTTCTGTATATTTGACATAGAAATGTTATTACATTCACACTGTTTTCTCCTCTCACTTTTACGTAACATATTCACATCTCTTTCTCTACTCACTCTTCTACAAATAAATCATGCAATTTTCTGTATGTTTGAAATAGAGATGCTACATATTACATTCACAGTGGTTTCTCTACTTACTTTTAGGTAACACATTCACATCTCTATCTCTACTCACTCTTCTATAACCAATTTTCCATTAAAAAAACGTGATTTTGCACCAAAAAAAAACCTTTTATTCCTACTTTTATAATAAGTCATACAATGTTCTGTATGTTTGAAATAGAAATGCTATTACATTTACAATGTTTTTGCCTCACACTTTTAGGTATCACATTCACATCTCTTTCTCTACTCACTCTTCTACAAATAAGTCATGCAATTTTCTGTATGTTTGAAATAGAGATGCTACATATTGCACTCACATTGGTTTCTCTACTTACTTTTAGGTAACACATTCACATCTCTTTCTCTACTCACTCTTCTACAAACAAGTCATGCAATTTTCTGTATGTTTGAAATAGAGATGCTACATATTGCACTCACAGTGACTTCTCTACTTACGTTTAGGTAACACATTCACATCTCTTTCTCTACTCACGGTTTTATAAACAATTTTCCATAAAAACGTGATTTTACCTATATATCCCCACTTTTAAAATAAGTCATATCATGTTCTGTACGTTTTAAATAGATTTGCTATTACATTCACACTGTTTTCTCCTCTCACTTTTAGAACACATTCACATCTCTTTCTCTACTCACTCTGCTACAAATAAGTCATGTCATCTATATATCTTGGATGTTTGTACATATCTAACTGTTAAGCTCGAAAACCACTTAATTGATCATCGCGAAATTCGGCACGTATATGTATTTTTTCATGGGGGAAGTTTTTATAGTAACAATTTTACTACAGAATATATTACTTTCAAATGGTTTTCTACTCGCATTTCTTTTACTTAGCACATTCATTTATCCTCTGTTTTTCCTTCAACATACAATTCGTATAATATTCTATGATTGAATTATAAATGCAAGGCATTACCTTCACATGACTTCCTCTACTAATTCTTCCTTTACGAGGCACCATCAGTCTTCTTTCGCTACTCGCCCTTCAACATCTAATTCATACAATTTGATATGTTTGAACAAGAAATACAACGTATTTTAATTCATACTATTTTCTCTACTCACTTTTGTTTTACGTTACAATTCACATGTTATCGTTTATCAACTTTATACATACCAACGCCTATACATATCGTATGTTGAAGAGCGAGTAAATTCCAAAACATGTTGACTGATCACCATGAAAAGTGACATATCTAATTGTTTTCATGGTGAAGATTTTTATGCAATCCATTTTACCACCCAACGTATTACGTTCACATGGTTTTCCCTACTCCCTTTTCTTTTACCTAACATACTACTCCCTCTTCTACAAACAATCCATAAATTTTTCCATACAGTTGATATATAAGTGCAAGGTATAACATTCACACGGTTTTTCTACTCATTTTTCTTTTACTAAACAGAATCACATTTCTTTCAATACTCCCGCTTCGGCGAACAAATACGAATAATTCATACAATTTTCTACATGATTAAAACAGAAATGCGTAGTACATTCACATGACTTTATCAACCAGCTTTTCTTCCTGTAGCATTTGTTATTGTTCAACAGTGCCTTTGCTCTGGTGTTTTAATAAAAAATAAAGAAATAGTTAAAAAAGCAAAGTAATCACAATTGATGTCAGGAGTGCGCCGAAAAGAACGACATGGAACAGTTGAAATAAATGTTAGCCAAGATGGACATAATGGGAAATGAAATGAATTCCGGAATGCGGCAGAGGAAACAAATAGGAAAACCGAATTGGAAAAACGTAAACTACGGAATAGAAAATATAGGAACATAAATGGACAAAATGGAAACAAAAATGGAAGCCAAATTGAAAATATAAACTCCGAAACAGAAAAGATGAAGACGGGAATGTGTAATATGAACATAGATCTATCGGAGAATACTAACAAGCGACTGGCCACAGTAAAGGAACTCATGGAAGAACTCGACGGAAAGATGAAGGACCTTGGCGAATGTGTTAACGCCCTGGAGTCAATCGCAGCACCAAAGAACTGAACTCCATAATGGAACAAATGCTCGACGAAAACCTCAAACTGGGTGGATATCTATGGGGGAGGCCTGCGTCCAGTAGTAGACGTTTTACAGCTGAAGTGATGGTGTTTATGAAATATTTGTATCTCGGAAATGGCTCTTCACAATTGCGACAAAAACTTTTATTTAGTTAACGTTTTGACTTTCAGTTTATCTAAATAAGTATCTTCTCCCACAAAAAACAAGATTTCACAAAAAAAGAGGCAAAAAACGCCGAGCGAAGCTCAGTCGCCCAGGTACTAGTAATAGTAATAGTAGTAATAATAATAACAACAATAATAATAATGATAATGATAATAGTAATAGTAATATTAATAGTAATAATAGTAATAGTAATAATAATAATAATAATAATAATAATGATAATGGTAATGGTAATGGTAATGGTAATAGTAATGGTAATAATAATAATAATAATAATAATAATAATAATAATAATAATAATAATAATAATAATAATAATAATAATAATAATAATAATAATAATAATAATAATAATAATAATAATAATAATAATAATAATAATAATAATAATAATAATAATAATAATAATAATAATAATAATAATAATAATAATAATAATAATAACAATAATAATAACAATAGTAACAGTGACAGTGACAGTGACAATCACAATAATAATAATAATAATAATAATAATAATAATAATAATAATAATAATAATAATAATAATAATAATAATAATAATAATAATAATAATAATAATAATAATAATAATAATAATAATAATAATAATAATAATAATAATAATAATAATATAAATAATAATAATAATAATAATAATAATAATAATAATAATAATAATAATAATAATAATAATAATAATAATAATAATAATATTAATAATAATAATAATAATAATAACAATAATAATAATAATAATAATAATAATAGTAATAGTAATAGTAATGATGATAATAATAATAATAATAATAATAATAATAATAATAATAATAATAATAATAATAATAATAATAATAATAATAATAATAATAATAATAATAATAATAATAATAATAATAATAATAATAATAATAATAATAATAATAATAATAATAATAATAATAATAATAATAATAATAATAATAATAATAATAATAATAATAATAATAATAATAATAATAATAATAATAATAATAATAATAAAAATAATAATAATAATGATAATAGTAATAATGATAATAGTAATCCTAACAGTAATCTTATATATTTAAACGAGCAATTCTTGTGTATATTTATTCCGCGCAACTTGGAAACGGCTCTAACGATTTCGATCAAAGTTTGTATTCAGATAGGGTTTTGCATTGTAAGTTCATCTATATAGGTGTAATTCCCGAATAAACGCGATTTTACATAAAAAATAACATTTTTTATTCCCGCTTCTACAGTGCAATTCTTGTATATACTCACGGTATTTGAGAAACGGCTCTAAAGATTTGATTAAATTTTTGTATACATGCATATTACATTCACAGCGTTTTCTCTACTCACTTTTAGGTAACAGATTCACATCTCTATCTCTACTCACTCTTCTATAAACAATTTTCCATAAAAAACGTAATTTTGCACCAAAAAACATTTTTATCGTCACTTTTAAAATAAGTCAAACCATATTCTATATTTAAATGCTGTTACATTCACACTGTTTTCTCCTCTCACTTTTAAGTAATGCATTCATATGTCTTTCTCTACTCACTCATCTACAAATAAGTATACATACCATTTTCTGTATGTTTGAAATAGAGATGCTGCATATTACATTCACAGTGTTTTCTCTACTTATTTTTAGGTAACACATTCACATTTCTTTCTCTACTCACTCTTCTATAAGCAATTTTCCATAAAAAAACGTGATTTTGCACCAAAAAACGTTTCTATTCACACTTTTAAATCATACCATGTTCTGTATATTTGACATAGAAATGTTATTACATTCACACTGTTTTCTCCTCTCACTTTTACGTAACATATTCACATCTCTTTCTCTACTCACTCTTCTACAAATAAATCATGCAATTTTCTGTATGTTTGAAATAGAGATGCTACATATTACATTCACAGTGGTTTCTCTACTTACTTTTAGGTAACACATTCACATCTCTATCTCTACTCACTCTTCTATAACCAATTTTCCATTAAAAAAACGTGATTTTGCACCAAAAAAAAACCTTTTATTCCTACTTTTATAATAAGTCATACAATGTTCTGTATGTTTGAAATAGAAATGCTATTACATTTACAATGTTTTTGCCTCACACTTTTAGGTATCACATTCACATCTCTTTCTCTACTCACTCTTCTACAAATAAGTCATGCAATTTTCTGTATGTTTGAAATAGAGATGCTACATATTGCACTCACATTGGTTTCTCTACTTACTTTTAGGTAACACATTCACATCTCTTTCTCTACTCACTCTTCTACAAACAAGTCATGCAATTTTCTGTATGTTTGAAATAGAGATGCTACATATTGCACTCACAGTGACTTCTCTACTTACGTTTAGGTAACACATTCACATCTCTTTCTCTACTCACGGTTTTATAAACAATTTTCCATAAAAACGTGATTTTACCTATATATCCCCACTTTTAAAATAAGTCATATCATGTTCTGTACGTTTTAAATAGATTTGCTATTACATTCACACTGTTTTCTCCTCTCACTTTTAGAACACATTCACATCTCTTTCTCTACTCACTCTGCTACAAATAAGTCATGTCATCTATATATCTTGGATGTTTGTACATATCTAACTGTTAAGCTCGAAAACCACTTAATTGATCATCGCGAAATTCGGCACGTATATGTATTTTTTCATGGGGGAAGTTTTTATAGTAACAATTTTACTACAGAATATATTACTTTCAAATGGTTTTCTACTCGCATTTCTTTTACTTAGCACATTCATTTATCCTCTGTTTTTCCTTCAACATACAATTCGTATAATATTCTATGATTGAATTATAAATGCAAGGCATTACCTTCACATGACTTCCTCTACTAATTCTTCCTTTACGAGGCACCATCAGTCTTCTTTCGCTACTCGCCCTTCAACATCTAATTCATACAATTTGATATGTTTGAACAAGAAATACAACGTATTTTAATTCATACTATTTTCTCTACTCACTTTTGTTTTACGTTACAATTCACATGTTATCGTTTATCAACTTTATACATACCAACGCCTATACATATCGTATGTTGAAGAGCGAGTAAATTCCAAAACATGTTGACTGATCACCATGAAAAGTGACATATCTAATTGTTTTCATGGTGAAGATTTTTATGCAATCCATTTTACCACCCAACGTATTACGTTCACATGGTTTTCCCTACTCCCTTTTCTTTTACCTAACATACTACTCCCTCTTCTACAAACAATCCATAAATTTTTCCATACAGTTGATATATAAGTGCAAGGTATAACATTCACACGGTTTTTCTACTCATTTTTCTTTTACTAAACAGAATCACATTTCTTTCAATACTCCCGCTTCGGCGAACAAATACGAATAATTCATACAATTTTCTACATGATTAAAACAGAAATGCGTAGTACATTCACATGACTTTATCAACCAGCTTTTCTTCCTGTAGCATTTGTTATTGTTCAACAGTGCCTTTGCTCTGGTGTTTTAATAAAAAATAAAGAAATAGTTAAAAAAGCAAAGTAATCACAATTGATGTCAGGAGTGCGCCGAAAAGAACGGCATGGAACAGTTGAAATAAATGTTAGCCAAGATGGACATAATGGGAAATGAAATGAATTCCGGAATGCGGCAGAGGAAACAAATAGGAAAACCGAATTGGAAAAACGTAAACTACGGAATAGAAAATATAGGAACATAAATGGACAAAATGGAAACAAAAATGGAAGCCAAATTGAAAATATAAACTCCGAAACAGAAAAGATGAAGACGGGAATGTGTAATATGAACATAGATCTATCGGAGAATACTAACAAGCGACTGGCCACAGTAAAGGAACTCATGGAAGAACTCGACGGAAAGATGAAGGACCTTGGCGAATGTGTTAACGCCCTGGAGTCAATCGCAGCACCAAAGAACTGAACTCCATAATGGAACAAATGCTCGACGAAAACCTCAAACTGGGTGGATATCTATGGGGGAGGCCTGCGTCCAGTAGTAGACGTTTTACAGCTGAAGTGATGGTGTTTATGAAATATTTGTATCTCGGAAATGGCTCTTCACAATTGCGACAAAAATTTTTATTTAGTTAACGTTTTGACTTTCAGTTTATCTAAATAAGTATCTTCTCCCACAAAAAACAAGATTTCACAAAAACAGAGGCAAAAAACGCCGAGCGAAGCTCGGTCGCACATGTACTAGTAATAGTAATAGTAGTAATAATAATAATAACAATAATAATAATGATAATGATAATGATAATAGTAATAGTAATATTAATAGTAATAATAATAGTAATAATAATAATAATAATAATAATAATGATAATGGAAATGGTAATAGTAATGGTAATACTAATAATAATAATAATAATAATAATAATAGTAATAATAATAATAATAATAATAATAATAATAATAATAATAATAATAATAATAATAATAATAATAATAATAATAATAATAGTAATAATAATAATAATAATAATAATAATAATAATAATAATAATAATAATAATAATAATAATAATAATAATAATAATAATAATAATAATAATAATAATAATAATAATAATAATAATAATAATAATAATAATAATAATAATAATAATAATAATAATAATAATAGTAATAATACCAATAGTATGAACAAAAATAAAGGATACACTAATACAAATATTTAATATAGAATAACAACCGTGGCAGTAATTTTAAGTCACAAACCGAATTCAACATTTTTGTTGCATATTAATTTTATAATATGAGTTGTTAGTTAATAGAAGAATCAGAGCGACAAACGACTGCCGCATATTGGCGCCCAATATGTGGGAAAATTACGAGATTATTTAAGATGGAGGTCGACCACAAACAGGCAAGTGCTAAAGGCAACAGTGTACAAAAAACAGACATGAACAGCATGGTGTTAATGCTCAAAGAAATGAAATCTGAAATGTTTGACCAAATTAAGAATTCAGATAGTCAACTAAATCTGAAATGGCTGACCAAATTAATAATTTAGCCAACCAAATGAATGATTTAAATGGTCACTTGGATCAGATGAGATCTGATTTCACGAGGCAACTGAGTCAGATGAAGTCTGAAATGAAATCTGAGATGGCGGCGATAACTAATGAAGAAACTAATCTAATCAGGCAAATTTCCCAAAGTATAGACAATTTTAAATTATAACAAGAAGATATAATTAATGAAATAAGCAAGAAATTGATAGCCAATCACAGCAACTGGACAAACTTAAGCTCGGGCACACACAATATACTTCTATACAAACAGCAGATATTATCGAACGTAGAGACGCCATATGTCAAGAAATAGAAAGCATGAAGACCGAAAATGTTAATTGTAAAAATGACGTCATGCTTGAAATACGAGACCACAAAACGCAAATATATAATGAAATAAAATCCCTACAAACACGCTTAGACAAAGGAAAAGAAAACGTAAACAATTTAAATAAAATAGTGGTAGCATTTCAAGCACCATGAAAAAGTAACAATGATGATGTAAATGTTGAACATGATACAAATGTAGACTGTATGCAAAACTGTGATGTAAGGGCTAACATACCTACACACAGACATACACAACATGATGAACCAGTTTACCTACATCATTCACTCCTACCTGCATCTATATACATACACGACATGATGAACCAGTTTACCTACATCATTAACTCCTACCTGCATCTATATACGTACACAACATGATGAATCAGTTTACCTACATCATTAACTCCTACCTGCATCTATATACATACACAACATGATGAACCAGTTTACCTACATCATTCACTCCTACCTGCATCTATATACGTACACAACATGATGAATCAGTTTACCTACATCATTCACTACTACCTGCATCTATATACATACACAACATGATGTACCAGTTTACCTGCATCATTCACTCCTACCTGCATCTATATACATACACAACATGATGAACCAGTTTACCTACATCATTCACTCCCACCTGCATCTATATACATACACAACATGATGAACCAGTTTACCTACATCATTCACTCCTACCTGCATCTATATACATACACAACATGATGAACCAGTTTACCTACATCATTCACTACTACCTGCATCTATATACGTACACAACATGATGTACCAGTTTACCTGCATCATTCACTCCTACCTGCATCTATATACATACACAACATGATGAACCAGTTTACCTACATCATTCACTCCTACCTGGATCTATATACATACACAACATGATGAACCAGTTTACCTACATCATTCACTCCTACCTGCATCTATACACATACACAACATGATGAACCAGTTTACCTACATCACTCACTCCTACCTGGATCTATATACATACACAACATGATGAACCAGTTTACCTACATCATTCACTCCTACCTGCATCTATACACATACACAACATGATGAACCAGTTTACCTACATCATTCACTCCCACCTGCATCTATATACATACACAACATGATGAATCAGTTTACCTAGATCATTCACTCCTACCTGGATCTATATACATACACAACATGATGTACCAGTTTACCTATATCACTCACTCCCACCTGCATCTATATACATACACAACATGATGAACCAGTTTACCTGCATCATTCACTACTACCTGCATCTATATACATACACAACATGATGAACCAGTTTACCTACATCATTCACTCCTACCTGCATCTATATACATACACAACATGATGAACCAGTTTACCTACATCATTCACTCCCACCTGCATCTATATACATACACAACATGATGAACCAGTTTACCTACATCATTCACTACTACCTGCATCTATATACATACACAACATGATGTACCAGTTTACCTGCATCATTCACTCCTACCTGCATCTATATACATACACAACATGATGAACCAGTTTACCTACATCATTCACTCCCACCTGCATCTATATACATACACAACATGATGAACCAGTTTACCTACATCATTCACTCCTACCTGCATCTATATACATACACAACATGATGAACCAGTTTACCTACATCATTCACTACTACCTGCATCTATATACGTACACAACATGATGTACCAGTTTACCTGCATCATTCACTCCTACCTGCATCTATATACATACACAACATGATGAACCAGTTTACCTACATCATTCACTCCTACCTGGATCTATATACATACACAACATGATGAACCAGTTTACCTACATCATTCACTCCTACCTGCATCTATACACATACACAACATGATGAACCAGTTTACCTACATCATTCACTCCTACCTGGATCTATATACATACACAACATGATGAACCAGTTTACCTACATCATTCACTCCTACCTGCATCTATACACATACACAACATGATGAACCAGTTTACCTACATCATTCACTCCTACCTGCATCTATATACATATACGACATGATGAACCAGTTTACCTACATCATTCACTCCTACCTGCATCTATATACATATACGACATGATGAACCAGTTTACCTACATCATTCACTCCTACCTGGATCTATATACATACACAACATGATGAACCAGTTTACCTACATCATTCACTCCTACCTGCATCTATATATATACACAACATGATGAACCAGTTTACCTACATCATTCACTACTACCTGCATCTATATACATACACGACATGATGAACCAGTTTACCTACATCATTCACTCCTACCTGGATCTATATACATACACAACATGATGAACCAGTTTACCTACATCATTCACTCCTACCTGCATCTATACACATACACAACATGATGAACCAGTTTACCTACATCATTCACTCCTACCTGCATCTATATACATACACAACATGATGAACCAGTTTACCTACATCATTCACTCCTACCTGGATCTATATACATACACAACATGATGAACCAGTTTACCTACATCATTCACTCCTACCTGCATCTATACACATACACAACATGATGAACCAGTTTACCTACATCACTCACTCCTACCTGGATCTATATACATACACAACATGATGAACCAGTTTACCTACATCATTCACTCCTACCTGGATCTATATACATACACAACATGATGAACCAGTTTACCTACATCATTCACTCCTACCTGGATCTATATACATACACAACATGATGAACCAGTTTACCTACATCATTCACTCCTACCTGCATCTATATATATACACAACATGATGAACCAGTTTACCTACATCATTCACTCCTACCTGCATCTATACACATACACAACATGATGAACCAGTTTACCTACATCATTCACTCCTACCTGCATCTATATACATACACAACATGATGAACCAGTTTACCTACATCATTCACTACTACCTGCATCTATATATATACACAACATGATGAACCAGTTTACCTACATCATTCACTACTACCTGCATCTATATACATACACAACATGATGAACCAGTTTACCTACATCATTCACTCCTACCTGCATCTATATACATACACGACATGATGAACCAGTTTACCTACATCATTCACTACTACCTGCATCTATATACATACACAACATGATGAACCAGTTTACCTACATCATTCACTCCTACCTGCATCTATACACATACACAACATGATGAACCAGTTTACCTACATCATTCACTCCTACCTGCATCTATACACATACACAACATGATGAACCAGTTTACCTACATCATTCACTCCTACCTGCATCTATACACATACACAACATGATGAACCAGTTTACCTACATCATTCACTCCTACCTGCATCTATATATATACACAACATGATGAACCAGTTTACCTACATCATTCACTCCTACCTGCATCTATATATATACACAACATGATGAACCAGTTTACCTACATCATTCACTCCTACCTGCATCTATATACATACACAACATGATGAACCAGTTTACCTACATCATTCACTCCTACCTGCATCTATATATATATACACAACATGATGAACCAGTTTACCTACATCACTCACTCCTACCTGGATCTATATACATACACAACATGATGAACCAGTTTACCTACATCACTCACTCCTACCTGGATCTATATACATACACAACATGATGAACCAGTTTACCCGCACCATTCACTCCTACCTGGATCTATATACATACACAACATGATGAACCAGTTTACCTACACCATTCACTCCTACCTGGATCTATATACATACACAACATGATGAACCAGTTTACCTACATCACTCACTCCTACCTGGATCTATATACATACACAACATGATGAACCAGTTTACCCGCACCATTCACTCCTACCTGCATCTATATACATACACGACATGATGAACCAGTTTACCCGCACCATTCACTCCTACCTGCATCTATACACATACACGACATGATGAACCAGTTTACCTATATCATTCACTTCTACCTGGATCTATATACATACACAACATGATGAACCAGTTTACCTACACCATTCACTACTACCTGCATCTATATACATACACGACATGATGAACCAGTTTACCTACATCATTCACTCCTACCTGGATCTATATACATACACAACACGATGAACCAGTTTACCTGCATCATTCACTCCTACCTGCATCTATACACATACACAACATGATGAACCAGTTTACCTACATCACTCACTCCTACCTGGATCTATATACATACACAACATGATGAACCAGTTTACCTACATCATTCACTCCTACCTGCATCTATACACATACACAACATGATGAACCAGTTTACCTACATCATTCACTCCTACCTGCATCTATACACATACACAACATGATGAACCAGTTTACCTACATCATTCACTCCTACCTGCATCTATACACATACACAACATGATGAACCAGTTTACCTACATCACTCACTCCTACCTGGATCTATATACATACACAACATGATGAACCAGTTTACCTGCATCATTCACTCCTACCTGCATCTATATACATACACAACATGACGAACCAGTTTACCTACATGACTCACTACTACCTGCATCTATATACATACACAACATGATGAACCAGTTTACCTACATCATTCACTCCTACCTGCATCTATACACATACACAACATGATGAACCAGTTTACCTACATCATTCACTCCTACCTGCATCTATACACATACACAACATGATGAACCAGTTTACCTACATCATTCACTCCTACCTGCATCTATACACATACACAACATGATGAACCAGTTTACCTACATCATTCACTCCTACCTGCATCTATATATATACACAACATGATGAACCAGTTTACCTACATCATTCACTCCTACCTGCATCTATATATATACACAACATGATGAACCAGTTTACCTACATCATTCACTACTACCTGCATCTATATATATACACAACATGATGAACCAGTTTACCTACATCATTCACTCCTACCTGCATCTATATACATACACAACATGATGAACCAGTTTACCTACATCATTCACTCCTACCTGCATCTATATATATATACACAACATGATGAACCAGTTTACCTACATCACTCACTCCTACCTGGATCTATATACATACACAACATGATGAACCAGTTTACCCGCACCATTCACTCCTACCTGGATCTATATACATACACAACATGATGAACCAGTTTACCTACATCACTCACTCCTACCTGGATCTATATACATACACAACATGATGAACCAGTTTACCTACATCACTCACTCCTACCTGGATATATATACATACACAACATGATGAACCAGTTTACCCGCACCATTCACTCCTACCTGGATCTATATACATACACAACATGATGAACCAGTTTACCTACATCACTCACTCCTACCTGGATCTATATACATACACAACATGATGAACCAGTTTACCCGCACCATTCACTCCTACCTGGATCTATATACATACACAACATGATGAACCAGTTTACCTACACCATTCACTCCTACCTGGATCTATATACATACACAACATGATGAACCAGTTTACCTACATCACTCACTCCTACCTGGATCTATATACATACACAACATGATGAACCAGTTTACCCGCACCATTCACTCCTACCTGGATCTATATACATACACAACATGATGAACCAGTTTACCTACACCATTCACTACTACCTGCATCTATATACATACACGACATGATGAACCAGTTTACCTACATCATTCACTCCTACCTGGATCTATATACATACACAACACGATGAACCAGTTTACCTGCATCATTCACTCCTACCTGCATCTATATACATACACAACATGACGAACCAGTTTACCTACATCACTCACTCCTACCTGGATCTATATACATACACAACATGATGAACCAGTTTACCCGCACCATTCACTCCTACCTGCATCTATATACATACACAACATGATGAACCAGTTTACCTGCATCATTCACTCCTACCTGGATCTATATACATACACAACATGATGAACCAGTTTACCTACACCATTCACTACTACCTGCATCTATATACATACACGACATGATGAACCAGTTTACCTACATCACTCACTCCTACCTGGATCTATATACATACACAACATGATGAACCAGTTTACCCGCACCATTCACTCCTACCTGGATCTATATACATACACAACATGATGAACCAGTTTACCTACACCATTCACTACTACCTGCATCTATATACATACACGACATGATGAACCAGTTTACCTACATCATTCACTCCTACCTGGATCTATATACATACACGACATGATGAACCAGTTTACCTACATCATTCACTCCTACCTGCATCTATATACATACACGACATGATGAACCAGTTTACCTACATCATTCACTCCTACCTGGATCTATATACATACACAATATGATGAACCAGTTTACCTACACCATTCACTACTACCTGCATCTATATACATACACGACATGATGAACCAGTTTACCTACACCATTCACTACTACCTGCATCTATATACATACACGACATGATGAACCAGTTTACCTACACCATTCACTCCTACCTGCATCTATATACATACACGACATGATGAACCAGTTTACCTACATCATTCACTCCTACCTGCATCTATATGCATACACAACATGATGAACCAGTTTACCTACACCATTCACTACTACCTGCATCTATATACATACACGACATGATGAACCAGTTTACCTACACCATTCACTACTACCTGCATCTATATACATACACGACATGATGAACCAGTTTACCTACACCATTCACTCCTACCTGGATCTATATACATACACACCATGATGAACCAGTTTACCTACATCATTCACTCCTACCTGGATCTATATACATACACAACATGATGAACCAGTTTACCTACATCATTCACTCCTACCTGGATCTATATACATACACAACAAAATTACCAAATACTGTTAGTGTTATTGTTAGTGTTGAACTAGCAACTGGAAAGTACAATTCATTGACTAATACGAGTCTTACGGATTACTTTATGAGCACGATTACTCGAGGCTCCTTCATCAGATCAAGAGAACTTAACCGCTTTTATCAGACGGAGCCTAATAGTGGCTAGCCCTCTAGATTTTACTGATGTTATCGAATTACTCGAGCCTCCTTTATCAGATCAAGAGAACTTAACCGCTTTTATCAGACGGAGCCTAATAGTGGCTAGGTCTCTAGATTTCACTGATGTTATCGAATTACTCACAGAATTCGAAAACCAATCTGTTCCTAAAGAACGACATCAGTACCACTTAAATGAAAGAAATGATAGCTAGACTCAAAACTCAAAGAACCAGAACATCAATGAAGATCGAAATAGAAATAATAGTAACAATCATCAAGAATCTCCGTTTCAAAGAATTCATCACTCAGTGGGGAAGGGGCACAATTCCAAAACAATCATAACCCCGACAACGGAATGAGAGAAGGACAAGGAAATTATTCAGGAGTTAGAAATACACATGGGCTGCAGCTAAATTCTGATACCGGAAATAATCAAGGGTTCCCAAATAATAACCAAATAAATTATATACATTTAAATCGACGTGATAGAAACCGGCCATGGTTTTGCAATCCTTATAACCCATATAAACATAACAATAGGCGTAATTATTGGGAACACTGTAAAGATTGGCACTCAAGATCCGAAAACTTAGAACAATACATAGAAACGGATCAAAATATAAGAGTGAACCTACATAGGTTGTAATGCCGAGCCTCCGTTGGTTAATCAACGCGCCACGCCGGAACGTCTACCAATCAAGTTGAGGAAAACTAGGAGAGGACCAGAATTAGACTCCTATTACACAACACACTGACATTGAAAATTAGAATTATTTAAATATAGTAAAAGGTGAAAATAACAAGCAATTAATTCCACCTTAAAAATGGTAACACGAGCCAGAAAGAGGTTACGAACCCCCCGGTTATTAACATAAATGTATGAGATGAGGAGTATCCAGCATTGATAGATACGAGATACAGGCTTCTGGCAGTACCAGCCTTGTTAACCAGAATACATATGTTTCTAAAAATATAAAAGTGAGGAAAGTCCAAATGTTTACCAGTTTGTGACGTTTACTGTAGTGTGAAAAATACAACACCAAGTCGTCATGTTAAAATTAAACGTAGGAGCGTGGGAATATGAACTGATTGATTTGGTGGTACCCAAATTAATAATCTATAATATAATTATATAGATTTCGCTAGGTACGAGTGAATCCATTAACTACTTGGCTAATTTACAACTAACACAAAATCAAGAGGCTAACATAGGCAGCTCTACGTAATAAACTTGAGGATTGTTACAGCCTTAGTACAGATCAAAAACCACAATTGCTGAGTATTCTCATTAAATATAAGAATATATTTTCTAACAAGCCTGGACGTAATATCTTCAAAAAAAATCAAGAGCTGTTATATCTTGCTTAACCGACATAAAACCAAATATGTAAAGACCAGTGATTATAATATGTGATCGACGTGAATAAAAGCAATTTATAAGAGAAAACCACATCATTGTTGAAGGACTTCGCTGCTCCCGTAACGCGCCTGCAGGTCCTATCACAAGGAACCGACTAAGCAGGCCGAGCGGCAAACGACCGCCGCATAACAATGAGATAAAAATTAACGTAATTTGTTGATCTGTTTGCATATTAGGTATTATCACTATTACAATACGTTACAGCCTGTTTTTCAAAGTATTAAATTTGTCAATTTGCACATAGAGATGTATGTTTCAACATCAACACAAGAAACTGGGCCAAGCATAACGTAACGAATATTATTTCTAGGTCTTCTTCATCGAGGTCGTACTTCTCACCTGACAGTACATCAGCAATCTTCAACTTGTATCATATCTACTGTTCTTTATCAACGTATTTTCCATATTAGCAAATACAACTTTGCACACTTAAATTTCTACATTACTTTAATTTCTTGCAACTCACTTCACGAATTCTATTAGGTTTTGAATTTCGCGGAAATCACAGGTTCTTACTTTGGGCTTGATGAAATATAAATATCAGCCGAATCACTATCTGCTGTTGTGGGAAGACTGCATCGAAACTGTGGGCCATTTGCGCCCTTCAAAAGTGGCAGGAAGATTCACCACAAAGTGCTTTACAGGACAAGTGTGTCTTACAATACACCTAAACCCTTTAGTTGGACGTATTGAGTTGTGAGTGACGAGAGCAGATATTTAATAAAGTATGAATAGAGAAAACATATTTCAGTAGATTTCTTACAATTTCTAGATCCTGAGGCTCTCAATCTTGATTCCAGTAATTTGAGAGAAAGGCAATAAACATGCGAGAAATTATAAAAATCATACATTTCTGTCTTGAAACGATATAAAGTGATTTATCGCCTGTTAACAATGTCCTATCAGATAAAAGCAGGTTCACTTAATATACTATGAGCCAGGTATATCCCTCTAACATCGCTCTAACATCATTAGACAAATGAAGCAAACAGAACGAAATGTTGACCCTGGTTATAACCAACACATATATTTACTTATGTTAAATTATAACGCTTTGTGGTAAAGTGTAGTTTGGATTGGTGGATATTACTGAAAATTTTTTGTGGCATCCATCGCTGATGTTGAACTCAAATATACATTTTGGTGTGTAACTGATACTTGATTTTTACTTTCTCTACTGGTAAGTGGTATTCCAGCCAAACATTAGATGCGGAGATTTCACCGGAAATACATGTTTTGAGACCCCCTGAACATGGGTGTCGCGAATGGGGGGGGGGAAGGGAGGGCCGCGGCCCCCCTTGGAAAATTAATGAACTTAATGTGCTGACTATTAGACTATTATTTTAATTTTTATGTAAAGAACAATTTCTATTTAGGGCAAATTTATACGGTTATCTGCAACAAATAGTATAACTTTTGACAACAAAATAATGAATTAATATTATCTGATTGCAAAATTCTAACATTTGGCCCCCCCCCCCCTGGGAAAAAGTCTGCCGACGTTCATGCCCCTGAATTCAAAGAAAAGCAAAAGCTTTCAGTTGCAAACCTCAAAAGTGAAAGATATCCGCTTCAGGTTTTGAAGCCGTTCCACTTACGTGTGTTAGATGAAAGAACAGTAGAAAAATCTCACGTGTTGCACTCACATGACTTTCTCTACTCTTGTACTAGCCATTCTTACAAACTCTTATTCCTATATCTCCTTCGTGTTAGTTGAGATAAACATTTGTACAAATTATCTTATTGCTTATTTCCTTGTAGGTGTAACAGGAATATTAGAATACGGTAGGCTTAGTGCGGCAGTCAAATCTTTTAAAGCTTTGAGATTCTGTTCTCTTTGCACACTTAACATATACAAAAATGAACAACGATGTTCCATTTCACGAAAGATTTAAGTTTTCCGAAACTCACACACATAACAAGTAATATCTCCGAAATGGCTCACCCTACAAGAAAATTTATTTGGACATAAATTATTGTGTATTTTAGCAAGATCTACATCCTTTGTGCAGTATGATTTGGCCTATCTCTAACGGTTTACCAGTTATGCAAAAGTCGTCCAGAGTAAATGTGACTACAGGAGCTATAGCCAGAAAATTCAAAATATACATTTCATTTGTCATAAAAATATCTCAAACATATGACATGTTATCAAAATCGTTAGAGCCATTTTTAAAAAAATACAAATTTTCCATGTAAAGGGTAGTGTAGCGTGGGGCTATTTTCTTCAAAATTTATGTGTCGCTTCCTTGAAAGGCATTAAACTTAAATACCAACTTTTGGTATTGAACCTACTTTTCGTTTTTTAGTTATACTGTCCACAGACACACATTAACACACAGACTGACACATACACACAGAGCTTTTACTAAAAATGTTGGTTTTTTTTGGATTGAGGGGGTCTCAAAACATACATTTGCGGTGAAATCTCGACATACAATTTTTGGGTGGAACGCAATGCTTCCCCTACTTACCAGCAGAGAAGGCAAAGATACCTGTGAATTTAATACCTCGCATTTCTATTTCAATCATAGAAAAATTCTGTATTTTATGTCGAATTGAGTGTTATACATTTGAAAATGTATAATACTGTAGGTAGTTAGTTGTAATTAAAACCATAATAGCTATACAGGATAAAAAAATAAATGTTAGAACTGCTATTGTTTACAGTGTCTGGGCTTATTTGTACAAACCTCAATTTATTCATTCAATTCAAGGAGATAACGTGTAACGTTAATAATGTCATGACTAAAGTTGCCAGTCACATTGGCTACATTACGCACTTTGGGTCCAAATGACCCCAACGACATTAAGAGGTAACTAACGCCTATCTGTGTTGACATAAGATACGATACAAAATAATGAAAATAACGTTGTTACCTTGCAACTGAAAACTGCTATAGCCTCCAAATACGAGTGAGTATGTTACTGTCTGTTTCAAAGCACTCTGATTTACCAGGGAAACTGTTCCTGCTATTTAACAGCTCTGTGTGTGTCGTCAACAGGATATTGATAAGAACCACAATGTGGAAGGAAGGAAGCAAGCAGCTCATGGAATATTGTCTATTTCTATTGTCTCTTTTACACACTTATGTACAAGTATTGTGTTCCAATAAAAACTTTGATTTGAATGTTGTAATGTATGTGTATATGTGTATATTTGTGTGTATGTATGTGTGCTTGTGCGCACGTGTGTGTAAATGTGTGTGTGTGTGTGTGTGTGTGTGTGTGTGTGTGTGTGTGTGTGTGTGTGAGTGTGTGTTCTGAACACATTTCTCAAAAGACAAATACTATCGTAAATAGCAATATTGTTATTTAAGTGCAATATCCTCCAAGTATGCACAAGGAACATTTGCTAAAACTTCCCTATCCCAAACTACAATAATTTACCTACAAGATCTTTACACAATATTGAATTTTTCAAAAGTCCCTCTACCGATTTGGATAAAATTACCAAATGTTTAAGATAGTCAAATGGCAAAGGTAAAGCATATCCCGAAACCTCTGGGAGTAGCCTTTGAGCTGCTGCTGTAAGAGATAGACATTTTTCTATACTAAGATACTTCTATCTCCATTTCTGTGCACCTAGAAATTTCCGAGCTATTTTAATGTAGGTATACATGCACAAAGTGCGTATACTGTCCCTATATTAAATTCAAACTGAGGTGAAATAAAGGTACAAATGTCCAATATTTATGCAATTAAATGTTTCTTCCTACATGTTAGGACTTCAAAACATGGGTATGTGTCCCCCATTCATTGTCTGTACGCCGCCATGTTCATCTTACTCAACGTCATTGGAGTCACTGTCTGGAAAGTTACTCTCGCCGCATTTTGTAGCGTAGCGCTGCTTCTCTTTGATGTGCAGTTGTTAGACCAGGGCTTATTGGAGGCCATGTGACATTGTCCGATCCAAAGGGTGCGTTCAGACATTGTCGAACAGTCACTGTGAAGTGAGCTGGCGCCCCATCATGTTGGAACCAAACAGTGTTTAAGATTCTCGCATTTTGATGCTCATGAACCCACACAGCGGTCACTAAGCGTTCCTCAATTGTGTAATCACTTGTATCAGCCATTCTTTCTCAATATCTCGGCATCAACTAATTTGATTTTTAAGATTTGTTGATTTGTTGTGACAAGAGTGACAACAATCGAACAATCGAAGTCGTCAATAATGGGTATCTGACAGGATAATAATATGAATATATACCAACCATTAAAAAAAAAAAAAAAAAAAACATTTATTCACGTAATTTTAGATGTAGTATATGGGCATAGGGACTTTGTGCGCACACTGTATGTGTAATAACTTGACGTTACATATAAGAATAAGAAGTGGTTACAATTGTAATCTGTGTAATATTGAAGGGAGAATGTCATGTTGCATGAAATCATCGCAAGTCTTTTTGGATTCAGGGATCTCAAAACGTGTATTCTCGATGTAATCTCAGTATAGGCTTTTTAGATGGAATGCAATACTGTCTCTACCCACAATGTGCAAGTAGTTGAGAAAGAGGAGCAGCTTGTTCTTCTATACAATATACTTTATTCATAGATATGAACATTTTCTATATTTGCTTCCAATCAAGGAAGAAGATTTCTACATAAGGAATGTGCTCTTTAATGGGAAGAAAAGAAGAAAAGTGGAGAAAATGGAATATTCTCAAACTTTCAGGTCTAGTGTCTGGTTACCGGGTTCACATCCTGCCGAGGGCGTTGCATTTTTTTCGGCTCTATATGCCTTAGCATAGGTTCCTTCAGAAGGGAAGTAAAGTCGGTGATGCAGTGTCGTAGTATTTTCACGTCCAATATAAAATGGGACAGTGAGAACCATATCAGTTAAAAAGCATCGATTAATAAATGGCACAAATTTTACATCAAGACGTCTCCCAAAGAGGTCCAAACTAGCAACATTGCATATTTGGAAAAGGCTAATGATACGAATAAGTGTGACATGTTCAGTAAGTGCACATTCCTGTTCTTCTTGAACGAGAAGTGACATTGACACATTTGTAACTATGACTGCTTCCTGTTCCCTTTTGATATTGAACTAGGAATGGAAACTAATACTTTCACACAATGTTGTATCAAGTGCAAACCTCAATAAAAGTATCAATGTTATTCCATACAACGCACATTTTGTTATCCTCATAGTGTTGTCTCCTGCAATATCAGAGCTAAATTTCCAACGAGAATATTGTTTCGATAGATTGCATTGTTGTTACGTTGTGGGAAAGTACATTGTTGCAGTGTGCAGCCGCTTGTGAATGTTTTCGGACGCCCGCGGGACTCGCCGTGGTGTAAAGGTTATCGGGTAGTCAGAGCCGTCTCAACTGGTTTACCCGTCTGTCTGTCTGTCTGTCTGTCTGTCTGTCTGTCTGTCTGTCTGTCTCTCTGTCTCATGAGTTTGATAGCTGCAGTGCCAATGTTTGCCTCTTTCAACACAAGAAACCACGTGGCATGGCGAATTGCTCCTTTACGACTTTGCTGTCAAACGTCGAAGATTATTAATTGGGTTGTTCTAACTCACTGAAGATAGGAATGTGTCATAAATGTGTCTGCAAAACTATTTTAAGGAGTAAGGACACAATAAGCACTAAATATATTTATAAATAATGTCTTACAAGATTTTAGGCAAAGTCTTCTACCATCAGTTATACGTAAATAGCACATAATGTTAGAATTATCACATGTTTACGATGCGTTATTATTATAGTTAACATCAACAACAATAGTAATAATAATAATAATAATAATAATAATAATAATAATAATAATAATAATAATAATAATAATAATAATAATAATAATAATAATAATAATAATAATAATAATAATAATAATAATAATAATAATAATAATAATAATAATAATAATAATAATAATAATAATAATAATAATAATAATAATAATAATAATAATAATAATAATAATAATAATAACAATAATAATAATAATAATAATAATAAGAAGAAGAAGAAGAAGAAGAAGAACAATAATAATAACAACAATAACAATAATAATAACAATAACAATAATAACCATAACAATAACAAACTTGCCAATGGACAGAGGGTGTATAAAAATAAATAAACGTCTTTTGCTATCCGATTTTCCGTGAATAAACAGTGTTATACTTACCACGTATTAGTCTTGATTGACATTATTATTGTTATTGTTGTTATTGTTCTTCTTCTTCTTCTTCTTCTACTTCTTCTTCTTCTTCTTCTTCTTCTTCTTCTTCTTCTTATTATTATTATTATTATTATTATTATTATTATTATTATTATTATTGTTGTTGTTGTTGTTGTTATTGTTGTTACTGTTGTTACTGTTATTATTATTATTATTATTATTATTATTATTATTATTATTATTATTATTATTATTATTATTATTATTATTATTATTATTATTATTATTATTATTATTATTATTATTATTATTATTATTATTATTATTATTATTATTATTATTATTATTATTATTATTATTATTATTATTATTATTATTATTATTATTATTAAATTAAAGTGCTTAACATTGAGTTGTATTTGAGTCCACAAGAGACGGTTTTGTTCCTATTCTGTTTTGTCCTTTGTATATTTTTGTTTGTTTTTCAAAGGGAAAAAGCAGAAGGAACTTTGGAGATAAAAAGTGGCTGATTTCGCTAGATAAGAGGTAAGGAGGACTGGGGACATCTGCCTTTATTTGCCTTATCTCATTGTTATGACTTTTACTATAGTTTATTATAATTTGTCCGTGTATTTATATATTTATTTCTTATTCTCAAGGGTAATTTAATAGTATATTGAAATTAGTAGTACAATGTCTAAGCACTCGCTTGATGTGAACGGGTTCTTGATCGCAAGGTAAATTCCTTCGTATTGCAGACCATTGTACGTTAACCCTTCCTTCTCCTTCCTTCTCCAACGCCAAGCGATACTTCTCCTTACCTCATATGCAGCCGAATTTGTTGTGAGAACATGCGACATGTACGTTTCGAGAAGCCCACGGCGTTTACATGACATTTTAACAATCAATTGTAGCTATTCATACGAATTAAGATAAGAAAGCACACAATGCTTGCCCAAAAGTTATTGAAATAATAAACCATTTATATCCATTCCTTAAGAAGCTAGATGGCTCCGAATGTTTCACAAATTATTGATTTCGGCGAAACGGTTCTTTATTGACAATAATTGTATGTAGGTATATATTTGTCACACCCATCATGTTGAATTCCTGGCTAACGTATGGCCGAAGTAGTAACTTCTACCCTGTAGAGTTTCCGCCAGCTTTTCTTACGAAACCCTATCTTTCTATCTTCTTCACGTTAATATAGGAAACATTACACAAACAGTTATGTTGTAATTACAAGTAGGATAGAGGAAACCAAGTCAACAGTCAGATGTTTAACTTGCACTCGCTATATGCTGGTGTTCAAATGCCATACTTTTTCTATAACAGAGCCAGAAACAGCTGAATACAGCAAGTTACAAGTGATGAACAATTCAAGTTCATATCAATAAAAGAGCATTATAAAATTGGGTTTGACTGGAGGGAGGGTCTTTGATCTTGCTTAGAGTGGTTAATACGAGCTGCTTTTTGTTTAATTCTATTCCTGTTTTATTTACATTCTCCACTACGTAATAGGGGAAGTGTCGATGTCGAGACTTCACTGCAAGTATATGCTTTGAGGCCCTCAGGATCCAAAAAGGCATTTTTGAAAAAGGTCCATGTGTGTATGAGTGTATGTGGTTATATGTGTATGTGTTTATGTGTGTGTTTATGACTGTATATGTTTATGTGTGTGTCTGTGTGTATGTGTTGATGTGTGTGTGCATAACTCATAGCAAAAAGTAGTTAAAAGCCAAGTTTGGTATTTGAGTTTAATATCCTTGGGAGTGCGACGCGAAGATTTTGAAGAAAATTCCTCCACCCCGAACTACCCTTTGCATGCAAACTTGTTCGAATATTTTCACTTTCTCACAAATGGCTCTAACGATTTTGATTAAAATACCATGTGCTTAAGATATTCTGTGGCAAATGAAATGTAAAAATGTTAATCCTTTGCTATTGTCTAGCAATTCTGTTTACTCTTGACTACTTTTACAATACTGATAAATCGTAAAAGATAGACTGTCTTACTATACGAAAAACGTAGATCTTGTTAAAATACACAACTTGTGTCCAAATACATTTTTACTTTCTCTACTGGTAAGTACGTGAAGTATTATATTCCACCCAAAAGTTCGATGTCGAGATTTCACCGAAAATATGTTTTGAGACCCTTGAATAAAAAAAAAGCATTTATAAAAAAGTCAGTGTCTATGGACATCATAACTCAAAAAACAAACACTAGGTTTAACACCAAAGTTGGTATTTAAGTTTTATGTCTTTCAAGGATGCGGAAAAAAGATTTTAAAGAAAATAGCCCTACCCTAAACTACCCCTTAACTGGAAAATGTTTCAAAAATTTTAATTTTCTTAAAAATGGCTCTAACGATTTTGATTAAAGTGTCATATGTTTGAGATATTTTATGACAAATGAAATGCATATCTTGAATTATCTGGCTATAGCCCCTGTAGTAAGATTTATTCTGGACGACTCTTCCATAACTGGTAAACCATTAGAGATAGACCAAATCATACTGTACATAAATGTAGATCTTGCTAAAATATACAATTTAAGTCCGAATAAATTTTCTTATAGGGTGAACCATTTTGGAGATATTCCTTGTTATGTCTGTGAGTTTCGGAAAACTTAACAATTTTATGAAATGGAACATCGTTGTTAATTTTTGTATATGTTAAGTGTGCAAAAGAGCGGAATCTCAAAGGTTTAAAAGTTTTGACTATCGCTCAAAGCCGTATTCTAATATTCCCCTTGTACCTACAAGGAAATAAGTAATAAAATAATTTGTACAAATATTTATCTTAACTAACACGAAGAAGATATAGGAATAAGTTTGTAAGAATGGTTAGTACAAGAGTAGAGAAGGTCATGTAAGTGCAACACATAAGATTTGTTATTGTAGAGTGAACTATTTCGGAGATATTCCTTGTTATTTGTGGGTTATGCAATACCTACACGTTTCCCAAATGGCAGATCGCTATTCACTTTTTTTATTTCTTGCCTATGCAAAGGGAACGCAATTTCAAAGCCTTCCCATAGCGACCAGTTTTAAAAGATTTGATTACCGCTCAAAGCCTATTGTCTTATAGTCCTCTTCTACCCACAAGAAAATTATCTGTAGTAAAACATTTACATATGTAAACTTCGAGAGGTATTTTTAGGATATTTCGCGAGATAATTAATAATTATTTATTTAATACTATTTAATATTAATCGTTATCAAAGTGTGAAGAACTTTAAGTAACATTCATGCATATTAATTAAGTTTTCCACAGTTGGCACTACCACTAATCCAGCAAGCAGTGAGAATAACAACAACAACAATAATTGTAGTGTTTAATTCAGGGAAATGAATTAGATGAATATAAATGAACGAATTTGCGTTAGTTGGCTTTTCATTAAAGGTAGGTAGGCTGCTCTATTTATGATTAGTTGCTTGACTTGACTTCTCCTCCTCTCAATTTAAACATATGTAAATAGCCTCACTAGAAAATTCACTAAATGTGCGTAAATGGCCGGCATATTGTTCTTTACTGCGCAAGCAAACTTGAGATGTTCAGAAACGTAGGAAAACGTTTAAGATGGAGGAGGTGGTGAGTTCGTATGAATAATTAGTACAAGAGTAGAGAAGCTCATGTGAGTGCAGCACGTCAGACTTTTGTTTGTTTGTAAACTATTTTGTGCCTCAAAAGCTTCGTGGTTAAAATAATAAATTTGAGTTTTATTCTCAAATTTCTGAGAAAACGTTATTTGAAGAAATTTTTGTTATTAGGTGTTCCACATTATTTGTGTAGCACGTTTTCGCCTAATCATTAACGTTTCCTACTTGTACAAAATGTCTTCCGACTGAAGATAACTTAGGAGTCCATTTCCAAAAATCTGATGCGTTACACTCACATGACTTTCTCTACTCATGTGCTAACCATTCTTACAAACCTTATTCCTGTATTTTCTTCATGTTAGTTGAGATAAACATTTGCAGAAATTAGCTGATTACTTATTTCCTTTTAGATACAAGGGGAGTATGAGAATACAGTAGACTTTGAGCAGTAGTCAAATCTTTCAAAGCTTTGAGATTCCGTTCACTTTGCAGGTCTAAGATATAAAAAAAACTGAATAACGATCTTCCATATGAGGAAAGTTTAAGTATTCCAAAACTCACACAAATAACAAGGAATATCTCCGAAATGGTTCCTTCCACCAAAAGAAAAAGATGTGGATATAAATTGTGTATTTTAACAATATCTGAAAGGTTGTATTCTCAGGTTCGGTTTATCTCTTAGGGTTTACCGGTTGTGCAAAAATCATCCAGAGTAAACAGGACTACACGGGCTATAGCCAAAAAATTCAAAATATGTATTTCATTAACCATAAAAGTATCCCAAATACATATATAGCGTGCTAATCAATATTGTTAGAGCCATTTTCGTAAAGTCAAAATTTTCGAAAAATTATCCATGTAAAGAGTAGAGTAGGGTGGAGGAATTTTCTTCAAAATTTTCGTGTCGCATCCTTAAAGGATATTAAACTTAAATACCAACTGAGATTTTTAACCGATTTTTCGTTACTTTGAGTTATTTTGTTCACATACAGGCACAAACACACCGAGATAAACGAAACTTTCTCTGCAAAGGCTTTTTTTTTAATTCAGGGGACCTCAAAACATATTTCCGATGAAAACTCGACATTGAATTTTTAGGTGATGTACAATACTTTCTCTACTTATTGTATGTAGTAGAGAAGTTAAAAAATTCACGATAAACGTTTTACTACCCTTTACCTGCATACGTTATTGAAATGAAAGTTGTTAGAGTCAGGCGCTTTTGTGATTATTGACGGTTTGTAAAATTCTTCCATATAAAGAGTGGACTAGAGTGAGTGAGTGAGTGAGTGGGTGCGTGCGTGAGTGAGTGGGTGCGTGAGTGAGTGAGTGGGTGAGTGAGTGTGTGGGTACGTGAGTGAGTGAGTGGGTGGGTGGTTGAGTGAGTGAGCGAGTGAGTGAGTGAGTGGGAGGTTGGGTGGGTGAGTGAGTGGGTGGGTGAGTGAGTGAGTGAGTGAGTGGGTGGGTGGGTGGGTGAATGAGTGAGTGAGTGGGTGGGTGGGTGAGTGAGTGAGAGAGTGGGTGGGTGGGTGAGTGGGCGAGTAAGTGAGTGGGAGGTTGAGTGGGTGGGTGAGTGAGTGAGTGGGTGGGTGGGTGAGTGACTGAGTGAGTGGGTGGGTGGGTGGGTGACTGAGTGAGTGGGTGGGTGGGTGAGTGACTAAGTGAGTGAGTGAGTGAGTGGGTGGGTGGGTGAGTGACTGAGTGAGTGGGTGGGTGGGTGGGTGGGTGAGTGAGTGACTGAGTGAGTGGGTGGGTGAGTGAGTGAGTGACTGAGTGAGTGGGTGGGTGGGTGGGTGAGTGACTGAGTGAGTGGGTGGGTGGGTGACTGCGTGAGTGGGTGGGTGGGTGAGTGACTGAGTGAGTGGGTGGGTGGGTGACTGAGTGAGTGGTTGGGTGGGTGACTGAGTGAGTGAGTGGGTGGGTGGGTGGGTGACTGAGTGAGTGGGTGGGTGGGTGGGTGAGTGACTGAGTGAGTGGGTGGGTGGGTGACTGAGTGAGTGAGTGGGTGGGTGGGTGACTGAGTGAGTGGGTGGGTGGGTGAGTGACTGAGTGAGTGGGTGGGTGGGTGAGTGACTGAGTGAGTGGGTGGGTGGGTGGGTGGGTGAGTGACTGAGTGAGTGGGTGGGTGGGTGGGTGACTGAGTGAGTGGGTGAGTGGGTGACTGAGTGAGTGAGTGGGTGGGTGGGTGGGTGACTGAGTGAGTGGGTGGGTGGGTGGGTGAGTGACTGAGTGAGTGGGTGGGTGGGTGACTGAGTGAGTGGGTGGGTGGGTGACTGAGTGAGTAGATGGGTGGGTGAGTGACTGAGTGAGTGGGTGGGTGGGTGGGTGAGTGACTGAGTGAGTGGGTGGGTGAGTGAGTGAGTGGGTGGGTGGGTGAGTGACTGAGTGAGTGAGTGAGTGGGTGGGTGGGTGAGTGACTGAGTGAGTGGGTGGGTGGGTGATTGGGTGAGTGAGTGACTGAGTGAGTGGGTGGGTGGGTGAATGAGTGAGTGGGTGGGTGGGTGAATGAGTGAGTGGGTGGGTGGGTGGGTGAATGAGTGCGTGGGTGGGTGGGTGAATGAGTGAGTGGGTGGGTGGGTGAATGAGTGAGTGGGTGAGTGAGTGACTGAGTGAGTGGGTGGGTGGGTGAATGAGTGAGTGGGTGGGTGGGTGAATGAGTGCGTGGGTGGGTGGGTGAATGAGTGAGTGGGTGGGTGGGTGAATGAGTGAGTGAGTGGGTGGGTGGGTGAGAGAGTGAGAGAGCGGGTGAGTGAGTGAGTGGGTGAGTGAGTGAGTGAGTGAGTGAGTGGGGATATTCTTTTGGAACTGATGCTGCACTTAATTACTACCAGGTATTGTGTTGCGTTTTAGTCTTTGGTTTATAATATTCACACACGAAGATCAGACGGAATTTCTGGACATATAAGTGACTGTCCGTTTCAATCACTGATTTACCACGAAAATTGTTCCCTAGGAACGTTGATATTTCGATCATTTAACAGGAAAGCGATAAGAACGGCGCCGAGGAAGGAAGGAAACAGCTTGGCTATGTATTTATATGGAAACATTGTGTGTGTGTTAGGGTGTGTTTGGGTGTGTTTGTATCTGGACATCATAGCTCATCAGCTAAAATTCATTAAATACCAAAGCCTTTGTTTAAGTTCAACATCTCCCAGGGAGTCCATACCAAGATTTACAAGAAAATCCAGTTGCGCTAAGCTACAAGAAAAAGTATTACATATTGTTTTTATTTTCTCCAATATTGATACAAGGATTTTAATGAAATATTACGTGTTTAAGATATTTGATGGAACAGTGGAATGTGTGTCTGGAATAACTTCTCAAGTCTTCTTCGCTATGACAGCATTTTGTATAACTTTGCTTAACTACAGATAAACAAAAACATGTTATGCACAAAAGGCAGATCTCTATAAGGCGCCCAACTTATTTCAAATAACCTCCTTTTTGGCATCTATCAAATCCGAGATATTCGTTGTTGTTTGTTTGATTGTAAATTTCACAGTCACATACTTTCTCCGTTGCAGTAAGTAAAGGGGAGTATTGTATTACATACAGAGATTTCACTGGATATACATGTTTCGAGGCTCCCTCAAATAATCAGTTTCAAGTAAAGTCCTATGCGTGTATACTCCTGTCTGTGTGAAAAAAGAACCAGAAGAAGAATTTATATCTGGTCTATCTGTCTTTCTATCTGTCTGTCTGTCTGTCCGTCGGTCTGTCTGCCTGTCTGCCTATAAGTCTGTCTGTGTGTCTGTCTGCCTGTATGTCTCTCTGTCTGTCTGTCTACCTGCCTGTCTGTCTGTCTGCCTGTCTGTCTGCCTTGTCGATCTGTCTATGTGCCTTCCTACCCATCTGTCAGTCTGTATGTTTGTGTGTTTGTCTATCTGTCTGTCTGTCTTTCTGTCTGCGTGTCTGTCACTCTGTCTCTCTGGCTGACAGTCTGAATGTCTGTCTGTCCACCTGTCTGTCTGCCTGTCTGTCTGCCTGTCTATCTGCCTGTCTGTCTGCCTGTCTATCTGCCTGTCTGTCTGTCTGTCTGTCTGCTTGTCTGCCTATCTGTCTGTACCTGTCTGTGTAGCTGTCTGTCTGTATGTCTGTCTGCCTGTCTGTCTGTATGCCTGTCTGTCTGTATGCATATCTGTCTGGGTGTCTATCTGTGTGTCTATCTGCCTCTCTGTCATTCTGTCTTTCTATCTGTCTGCCTGTCTGTCTGTGTAACTGCCTATCTCTCTGTCTATCTGCCTGCCTGCCTGTCTGTCCTCCTGTCTGTCTGCCTGTCTGTCATTATGTCTGTCTTTCTATCTGACTGCCTGTCTGTCTGCCTGTCTGTCTTTCTATCTGATAGTCTGTCTGTCTATCTGCCTCCCCGTCTCTGTCATTCTGTCTGTCTTTCTATCTGACTGCCTGTCTGTCTATCTGCCTGCCTGTCTATCTTTGTGCTTGTCTGTCTATCTCCCTGCCCGTTTATCTGTCTGTCTGTGTGTCTACCTATCTGTGTGTCCATCTGGCTGCCTGTTTGTCTGCCTGCCTGTCTGTCTGGCTGCCTGACTGTCTGTCTATCCATCCATCTGACCGTCTGTCTGTCTATCTGCCTGCCCGCCTGTCTGTATATCTGTCTGTCTATCCGTCTGCCTGTCTGTTTGCCTGCCTATCTGTCTGTCTGCCTTACTGTCTATCTGCTTTTCTGTCTGTCTATCTGCCTGTCTGTTTGTCTGTCTGTTTGTCTGTCTGTTTGTCTGTCTGTTTGTCTGTCTGTTTGTCTGTCTGTCTGTCTGCCTACCTGTCTGACTTTCTCTCTGTCTGTCTGTCTGTCTGTCTGTCTGTCTGTCTGTCTGTCTGTCTGTCTGTCTGCCTCTCTGCCTGTCTGTTTGTCTGTCTGTTTGTCTGTCTGTTTGTCTGTCTGTTTGTCTGTCTGTTTGTCTGTCTGTTTGTCTGTCTGTCTTTCTGCCTACCTGTCTGACTTTCTCTCTGTCTGTCTGTCTGTCTGTCTGCCTGCCTCTCTGCCTGTCTGTCTGTGTCTATCTGTCTGCCTGTCTGTCTGCCTGATGTCTGCCAGTCTGTCTGTCGGTCTATCTGTCTGCCTGTCTGTCTGCCTATCTGTCAGTCTGTTTATGTGCCTGCCTGCCTGCCTCTCTGCCTGTCTGTCTGTGTCTATCTGTCTACCTGTCTGACTGCCTGATGTCTGCCAGTGTGTCTGTCGGTCTATCTATCTGCCTGTCTGTCTACCTGTCTGTCTGTCTGTCTATCTGTCTGCCTGACTGTTTGCCTGTTTGTCTGTCCGCCTGTCTGTCTGCCTGTCTGTATGCCTGTCTGCATATTTGTCTGTATCTGTCTGCCTGTCTGTCTGTCCGTCTGTATGTCTGTTGGCCTGTCTGTCTGTCTGCCTGTCTGTCTGTCTGTCTGTCTGCCTGTCTGAATGCCTGTCTGCATATCTGTCTGTATCTGCCTGCCTGTATGTGTATGTCTATCTGCCTGCCTGACTGTCTGTCTGTCTGTCTGTCTGTCTGCCTGCCTGCCTGTCTATCTGTCTGCCTGTCTGTCTGTCTTCCTGTCTTTGAACCTTATAACTCTAAAGTGTAAAGGCTATAACAATGTAGGTATTAGGTTAGGTATATTTCAACGATAGCCCAGAAAGGTTTTCATAAACCTGAGCTTCATCCGGTCCACTTTCCCAAACTTTGATCCTGAAAATGGCTTTAATCACTTTGATTGAATTACTATATGTTTATGATAGTTTAATTACGAATGAACTGTATATCTTGAATTTTCTGGCAATAGTCTCTGATGTTTACTACCCGACAGACAAAGTCTTACTATGTAAAAACGCAGTTCTCTCTTTTTTTCCCGATGTAGTTCTTAATATTGGCTTCAGTGCTCAATCATTTTCTCAAATAAGAACACATCTGTGTCCCCCTTGGTCATTCAAAGAGAACGAAATTGCAAGCCATCGGACAGTGACCAGTTCATAATATGTCTTGCTATTCCTTAAGCTTACAGTGTTACGTTATTCGCATTTTATAACCCAGAGAGCTGAGGATCGTATAATTGTTTGTGGAACTAACAATTTCCAAGATATTACTTGTTATGTAAATATCTGCATTTTCCTTTAACCAAAGAGGAATACGTTATTTTTATTTTATTTTTTAGTCATGCAAACATTTCAAGTCATCACATAGCCAGTAGCCCTTAATGGGTTCAACTATTGTACAAGGGCGACTAAGTTCCCATATTCCACTTGCACTCACCTACAAGAAAATTATAAATCCTATTTATCATCTCGACTCACATGAAGTTGATGTAGGAATTGTACATGAGCGAGTAGAGAATATCATGTGAGTGCAACATTTCATATTTAAAAGTACTAAATATATAACCAAGGAATAATCTCACAACGGTTTCTGTAATGTTAGTTATTATACATTGTATGACAAATGGGTTACAATAGATACTTTGGGTCCAAATGACACCAACGGTATTATTAGGTGGACAATTTTATCGGAACTTACATTACCGACACTAATCTCTCTTGGCATATATGATACAAAATAATGAGAAAGTGTTACTTTGTCAACAGAAGACTGCTACTACAACCAAATATACGAGTACTTGTGTATATTTGAAATAATCACTCTGATTTACCAGAAAACTATTCTTGACTTTTCACATTTCTGTTGCGTTTTACAGGATATTGATAAGAACCACGATAAGGAAGGAAACAGTTCATGGAATATTGTCTATTTTTATTGTCTCAGTACGTTCTTAAACAAGCAGAGAAAGAATTGTCTTCAACATAAGACTCTCAACAGCACAAACTTATCAAAACTCTCAACAGAACATTTATTGTATCTTTTAATTGGTTAAAATGCGACAACGATTTTATTCAAAACAGAACAAATTTAAGATATCTTCCATTTCACGGCAGTTTTGAGTACTGCAAACCACGGACAAATAACGCGGAATATGTCCGAAATAGTTCACTCCAACCCCCTCCCACCCCCAACACCAAAAAAAAAAAAAAAAAAAAAAAAAAAAAAAAAAAGAATTGACCTAAACTGTGTTTTAACGAGATCTACACTTTTGTATAGAAAGATTTGGTCTACATGTATCTTACAATTTGCTAGTTTTGCTAAACTCATCAAGAGTAAACAGCACTACATAGGTTATAGGCAAACAATTCAAGATACGTATTTCATTTCCTATAAATATATCTGAAACATATATCATTTTAATCAAAATCGTTAGAGCCATTCTTCAGAAAATCAAAATTTTCCAAGCAAAGGCTGGATTGGATTAGGTTGGGCGAGTGAGTGTTGTTTAAGGGCCCGCCCGTCGACAAGTAGGTCATAAGGGCCCAGGATTAGGTTGGGCGAGTGAGTGTTGTTTAAGGGCCCGCCCGTTCACAGCTAGGTCATAAGGGCCCAGGATTAGGTTGGGCGAGTGAGTGTTGTTTAAGGGCCCGCCCGTTCACAGCTAGGTCATAAGGGCCCGGGATTAGGTTGGGTGAGTGAGTGTTGTTTAAGGGCTCGCCCGTCGACAACTAGGTCATAAGGGCCCGGGATTAGGTTGGGTGAGTGAGTGTTGTTTAAGGGCCCGCCCGTTCACAGCTAGGTCATAAGGGCCCGGGATTAGGTTGGGTGAGTGAGTGTTGTTTAAGGGCTCGCCCGTCGACAACTAGGTCATAAGGGCCCGGGATTAGGTTGGGTGAGTGAGTGTTGTTTAAGGGCCCGCCCGTCGACAACTAGGTCATAAGGGCCCGGGATTAGGTTGGGTGAGTGAGTGTTGTTTAAGGGCCCGCCCGTCGACAACTAGGTCATAAGGGCCCGGGATTAGGCTGGGTGAGTGAGTGTTGTTTAAGGGCTCGCCCGTCCACAACTAGGTCATAAGGGCCCAGGATTAGGTTGGGTGAGTGAGTGTTGGATAAGGGCCGCCCGTCGACAACTAGGTCATAAGGGCCCGGGATTAGGTTGGGTGAGTGAGTGTTGTTTAAGGCCCGCCCGTCCACAACTAGGTCATAAGGGCCCGGGATTAGGTTGGGTGAGTGAGTGTTGTTTAAGGGCCCGCCCGTCGACAACTAGGTCATAAGGGCCCGGGATTAGGTTGGGTAAGTTAGTGTTGTTTAAGGGCCGCCCGTCGACAACTAGGTCATAAGGGCCCAGGATTAGGTTGGGTGAGTGAGTGTTGTTTAAGGGCTCGCCCGTCCACAACTAGGTCATAAGGGCCCGGGATTAGGTTGGGTGAGTTAGTGTAGTTTAAGGGCCCGCCCGTCGACAACTCGCGTCGCACCCTTGAAAGATATTAAGACGTAAATACCAACTTTGGATTTCAACCGACTTTTCGCTTTGGACTTATGCTGCTCACACGCAGGGACAAACAAACACACACACACACACACACACACACAAACACACACACATATACACGCACGCACACGCACGTACACGCACACGCATACACGCATATACACACGCTGTTCTTTTTCTAAAAATGCTTTTTTGGATTCGGGGGCCTCAAAACATATTTCCGGTCAAATATCTACATAGAATTTTTGGACACAAAACAACACTTGCTCTACTTACTATACGTAGCAGAGAAAGTAAGAATTACGGTTAAAGTTGTTTTATTATACACATATATGAGTTTTGAGTTACTTTACTTACATATATCCTTGCTTCATTTTATGTGAGAATAAATAGCACATTAATAACACAAAATGTCAAATTAATTTCCCTTTTCAAGCACCAACAGTAGTCCGCTAGCATCGCATCGCAACATTCCACCAACCCTGATATCTCCTCTCCATCTCTTTCATTTCTTTATGGAATCTTTCGCCTTGTTCATCGCGGAGGTATCCTAAATTATCAGGAAAAATGTCTAGATGCGAATGCAAAAAGTGAAGTTTTAAACGCATATTACACCCAAACATTAGTAACTTTTCTAACATCATTCTCACAATTACTTCATATTGCGAATCCTTTGCATTTCCCAGGAATTTATTGACTACTTCTTTGAAAGCACATCATGCTTGAAGTTCTCCGTCATTCATGACATCCAAAAATGCACTGTACTTCATTAGCTGCCTTATCTGAGGTCCATTAAATGCGCCCTCTTTTATCTTAGCTTCAGACATCACAGAAAATTTACTTCTCAAATATTTGAAACACGAACATTTTTGTCCAATGCTTTCATGAATTGTTTCATAATACCCAGTTTTATATGCAATGGAGGTAATAACGTTTTCCTTAGATCAACTACACTGGCACGAATTACATTTTTTTCTTCTGATGTTAAACTTTCTCTTAGACCATTCTCTCGTTGTGCAATGTTTAACCCTATCTCTACTGTCTCATTCGCATAAAAACAAGGGTATTTTGTATTACCTCCTTACCCTAGTAAGATACTGGATACCTTTAGGTCCCCGCACAATAGCCATTGATGTTCCTGGTAATTAATATTTTCTAAAATGATTTCAAGGTTTCCGTATGACTCTCTAAGGAAAACAGAATGTGCAAGTGGTTTTGAGGCAAATTCACTTCTATTGTGCAATAAGACGCTTTTAGGCTTCGTTTTGAAGCATCAATAAATAAACGCCAGTCGTTACTATCATATGATGGTCTTCCCAGTTGTTGAATTAAACCTGGCACATCACTACAATAAGCAAGCTGGTCTTTCATCTTAAAGAACTTGGTAAATTCTTTATCTCTATTCCTATACCAGGAAAATGTGTTGTCTGGGCCCAGCATATTTTTCTCTTTTAATCTCGATCCTAGTAATTCGGTCGTGTCCTTGGTAAGACCTAAGTCGTTCAACTCTTCTTGACTAAAATGCTGTGACTTGTCTTCACCAGTGTGTGCTGGGAAATGCTCATCAACATTGGAATTTTCTGTTGACCCGCCCAGAGACTGGATTCTCAGTATCCTCTAGTTAGGTTGGTGGAACAGAAATAGGAAGATCTACTCCATGTGGCACAGGTCTTAGACACGATGCAAAACCATCTGGATATTTAACGTTTGATTTATTTTTTTTATTGTACCTAGATACGTAACACATGCATAAGTAACAGTCATCATAATGACTTGTTTGTTCACGTCATATCATAGGAATCCCGAACTTGATTGATTAATTCTGTTTTCCATTGTACCACTGCCTTGTTCCTTCACCACATGTTTTGCAAACAGTATGTGGAGCCCACAGCTTAACATTAAAATATACAAAATACACCTTTTTAATAAATGATGTAATGTTAGCTTTCTGCTTCTGTAGCAAGAAAAGAAGGCTATTACGATTGTTCACACATTTTAGCCAATGTTAAAATGTACCACGACACAAATCGAACTAAAAATAAAGAAATAGAAATGATAAACCTTTTCCGGAAATCGCACTACAACTCGATCACTGCGAGTTATAAGAAGCAGCTAAAGTTGAGATATATCTATCTTAAGACAGACGTGTGCCTATAAGGGTGAGTAAGTAACGGATGTTTGTCTAAGATTCAATGGCTGAAAGCGTTATTGCCTGCACATGGTCGCCCAGAGATGAATAAATACTAGTCTCTCTCTCGCTCGCTCGCTCACACTCAAACTGCTTAGCTAGTCATCAGCTCATCACGGAAGAACACAAGGGATGGTTTATTTTGTAAATATACGTACAGTATTTACAGTAACTCTCAAGATCCACAATGAGTGCTATTCATCTTAAGTTATAAAATTATACACCTATAATAATCATAATAATTATAGTTTCATGCACACGTACGTATACTGTATAGGTCTAGTGTCTAGCTTAATTAATACAATTTCGAATTGCATAAAAATGATAGGTGTTATGGAAAAACTGTTATCATTTTCGAAATTACCGCGTTTTTTCCCATGTAAATACCCAATGTTGATCAAAAACGGGAAACTGTACGGGCTTGTGTTATAGGAGCGGCTAAATCCACAGATTACCTTATAACTCTCTAAAACTGCCATTACCATATATTCAAGCCTTGTATAGAAATGTAAAGTGTTTAACTCTGAAACTATTGTTGTATTGCAGGAGTTGGTAAAAATAATTGGTTGCCTTACATCTCTCAAAAATTACTGTTATCAGTTCCCTTCCTTATATAGAAGTTTACAATGCTTAACGCTCACATGATAGGAACTGGTAACTCTCAAATACTACCCCTAGGTACTATATGCAAAAGCTATGTAGATATCTGAGGCATTTAAATCTCAAAATACTGAATTATTGGACGTAGCAACAATAATTGGTAACTTAGATCTATCAAAAAGTTACCTTACTGTAAATCCAACACATATGTAGAAATTCGCACTGTTTAACTCTAAAACTATTGAACTATAAAAGGGCTGCCCTACATATCTAAAAAATCACCCCAACTGTGTATCCTACCCTTATGGACAAATCAGGGCTAATTCTCAAAGTATCAAATTCGAGGACTTGGATAAATAACTCCAAAACCTTCACAGGCCGTTTATGTCTATAATATAGATCGATGAAATTCCTAAAACAACATTTGAACACTGCATATTGGGCAATAACAGTACAAATCTTTTCACTAGAGTTTTAGGACTCTGATTTACTTTTACAGCTCCCCTTTTTGCTAGTTAATACATTTTTACTTTCTCTACTGGTAAGTAGGGGAAGTATTGTATTCCACCCAAAAATTCGACGTCGAGATTTCACCGGAAATATGTCTTGAGGCCCCCTGAATCCAAAAAGAGCCTTTTTAGAAAAAGGTCCGTGTGTGTGTGTGTGTGTGTGTGTGTGTGTGTGTGTGTGTGTGTGTGTGTGTGCGTGTGTGTGTGTGTCTTTCAGTCTATGGACAACATAACTCAAAAACCAAAGTCGGTTATAAACCAAAGTTGATAGTTAAGTTTAATGTCTTTCAAGGGTGCGACATGAAGATTTTGAAGAAAATAGCTCTACGCTAAACTACCCTTTACATGGAAAATTTTTCGAAAATTTTGATTTTCTTGAAAATGACTCTAACGATTTTGATTAAAATGTCATATGTTTGAGATATTTTGATGAAAAATGGAATGTATATCTTGAATTTTCTGGCTATAGCCCCTGTAGTCGTATTTACTCTGGACGACTTTTGCATAACTGGTAAACCGTTAGAGATAGACCAAATTATACTGTACAAAAACTGTAGGTCTTGCTAAAATACACAATTTATGTCTCAATAAATTTTCTTGTAGGGTGAACCATTTCGAAGATATTCGTTGTTATGTGTGTGTGTTTCGGAAAACTTAGAACTTTCGTGAAATGGATCATCGCTGTTCATTTTTTTATATGTCAAGTGTGCAAAGACAACAGAATCTCAAACATTTGACTATCGCAGGAAGCCTACTATATTCTAATATTCCCTTTGCAGCTACAAGAAAGTAAGCTAAAAGATAATTTGTACAAATGTTTGTCTCAACTAACAAGAAAGAAGATATAGGAATAACAGTTTGTAAGAATGGTTAGTACAAGAGTACAGAAAGCGATGTGAGTGCAACACATCAGATTTTTACTTTCTCTACTGCGTATTGTATTCCACCTAAAAATTCGATGTCCAAATTTCACCGCAAATAGTTGTTGAGGCACCGTGAAACCAAAAAAGGAAATTTTTAAAAAAATGTCCGTCTGTGTGTGTCTCTCTCTCTCTCTGTGTGTGTGTGTGTGTATGTGTGTGTGTATGTGTGTGTGTCTTTCAGACTATAGACAACATAACTCAAAAAGAAAGTCGGTTACAAACCAAAGTTGGTATTTAAGTTTAATGTCTTTCACGGTCTCCTCCACCCTAAACTACCCTTTACATGGAACATTTTTCGAAAAAATTTATTTTGTTGAAAATGGCTCTAACGAATTTCATTAAAATGTCATATGTTTGAGATATTTTTATCACAAATGAAATGTATATCTTGAATTTTGTGGCTGTAACCTATGAAGTCATATTTATTCCGAAAGACTTTTGTATAACTGGTAAACCGTAAAAGATAGACCAAATCTTACTATACAAAAATGTAGATCTAGCTAAAACACTCAATTTAGTCAAAATATATATTTTCTTTTCTTTTGGATAGAGCAAACCATAATTTCTGATACATTGCTTGTTATGTCTGTGAGTTTTGGGGAGCTAATGCTTCTGCTAAATGGAACATCGATATTGCTTTTTGTATGCTATGTCTGCCTGTCTGTCTGTCTGTCCGCCTATCTGTCTGTCTATCTGTCTGTCTGTGTGTCTGTCTGTCTGCCTGTCTGTCTGCCTGCCTGTCTTTCTGCCTGTCTGCCTGTCAGCCTGTCTGTCTGAATATCTACCTGTCTGTCTGCCTGCCTACATCTCTGTCTGTGTACCTGTATGTCTGTCTGTCTGCCTACCTGCCTGCCTGCCTACCTGTCTGTCTGTCTGCCTGTCTGCCTGTATGTATGACTCTCTGTCTGTCTGCCTGACTACCTGTCTCTCTGTGTGTCAGTCTGTCTGCCTGCCTGCCTGTCTGTCTGTCTGTCTACCTGTCTGTTTGTCTGCCTGCATGTCTGTCTGTTTGCCTGCCTGCTTGTCTGTCTGCCTACCTGTCTGTCTATCTGTCTGTCTGCTTGCTTGCCTGTCTGTCTGCCTGTCTGTCTGCCAGCCTGTCTGTCTGCCTGGCTGTCTCCCTGTCCGTCTGTCTGCCTGTCCGTCTGTCTGCCTGCCTACCTGTCTGTCTGTCTGACTGCCTGGCGGTCTGTCTGTGTGTCTGTCTGCCTCTCTGTCTGCCTGTATGCCTGTCTGTCTGTTTGCCCCCCTGTTCTGTCTGACTGTCTGTCTACCTGTCTGTCTACCTGTCTGTCTGCCAAACTGCCTGTCTACCTGTCGGTCTGTCTGTCTGCCTGTCTGTCTGCTGTCTGCCTGTCTGTCTGCCTGCCTGCCAACCTGTCTGTCTGTCTGCCTGTCTGTCTGTCTGCCTGTCTGTCTGTCTACCTTTCTGTCTGCCCTCCTGCCTGTCTGCCTGTCTGCATACCTGTCTGTCTGCCTGCCTGTCTGTCTGGCTGCCTGCCTGCCTGCCTGTCTGCCTATCTGTGTGTCTGCCTATCTGTCTGTCTGCCTTTCTGCCTGTCTGGCTGTCTGCCTGTCTGTCGGCCTGTGTGTCTGCCTGACTGTCTGCCTGTATGTCTGTCTGTCTGCCTACCTCTCTGTCTGTCTGTCTGCCTATCTGCCTGCCTCTCTGTCTGAATGTCTGTCTGTCTACCTGTCTGTCTATCTGCCTGCCTGCCTGTCTGTCTGCCCGTCTGTTCGTCTGCCTGCCTACCTGTCTGCCTGTCTGTCGGAATGCCTACATGTCTGTCTGTCTACCTGTATGTCTGTCTGCCTACCTGCCTGCCTGCCTACCTGTCTGTCTGTCTGCCTGCCAGTCTGCCTGTCTGCCTGTCTGTCTGCCTGCCTGTCTGTCTGCCTGGCTACCTGTCTGTCTGTCAGTCTGTCTGCCTGCCTGCCTGTCAGTCTGTCTGTCTGTCTACCTGGCTGTCTGTCTGTCTGCCTGCCTGTCTGTCTGTCTACCTGTCTGTCTGTCTACCTGCCTGCCTGTCTGTCTGTCTACCTGTCTGTCTGCCTGTCTGGCTATCTGTCTGTCTGTCTGCTTGACTGCCTGTCTGACTGCCTGTCTTTATGTGTACCTGTCTGTCGGCCTGCCTGTCTGCCTGTCTGTCTGCCTGCCTACCTGTCTGTCCACCTGACTGTCTGTCTGCCTGACTGACTGCCTGTCGGTCTGTCTGTGTGTCTGTCTGCCTCTCTGTCTGTATGCCTGTCGGTCTGTTTGCCCGCCTGTCTGTCTGACTGTCTGTCTACCTGTCTGTCTACCTGTCTGTCTACCAGCCTGCCTGTATACCTGTCGGTCTGTCTGTCTGCCTGCCTGCCTACCTGTCTGTCTGTCTGTCTGTCTCGCTGCCTGCTCGCCTACCTGTCTGTTCGTCTGTCTGCCTGTTTGTCAGTCTGTCTACCTGTCTGTCTGTCTACCTGTCTGTCTTGTTAGGTACCTTTCTGCATTTTCCTTTAACCAAAGAGGAATGCGTTATTTCATTTTATTTTTTAGTCATGCAAACATTTCAAGTCATCACACAGCCGGTAGCTCTTAATGGGTTGAGCTATCGTACAAGGGCGACTAAGTTCCCATATTCCACTTGCACTCACCTACCAGAAAATTATAAATCCTATTTATCATCTCGATTCACATGAAGTTGATGTAGGAATTGTACATGAGCGAGTAGAGAATATCATGTGAGTGCAACATTTCATATTTAAAAGTACTAAATGTATAACCAAGGAATAATCTCACAACGGTTTCTGTTATGTTAATAACCCATTGCATGACAAATGGGTTACAATAGACACTTTGGGTCCAAATGACACCAACGGTATTATTAGGTGGACAATTTTATCGGAACTTACATTACTGACACTAATCTCTCTTGGCATATATGATACAAAATAATGAATAAATGTTACTTTGTCAACAGAAGACTGCTGCTACAACCAAATATAGGAGTACTTGTATATATTTGAAATAATCTCTCTGATTTACCAGAAAACTGTTTTTGACATTTCACATTTCTGTTCCGTTTAACAGGATATTGATAAGAACCACAATAAGGAAGGAAACAGTTCATGGAATATTGTGTATTTTTTTGTGTGTGTTACGTTCTTAAACAAGCAGAGAAAGAATTGTCTTCAACATAAGAATCTCAACATCACAACGCAAAAACACAGCTTGATTAAACACAGAACTAAGTGTGGATGTTCAACATCTTTCATATGGCATTAGACTTATCAAAACTCTCATCAGAACATAAACGTCATCTTTTAATTGGTTAAAATGAGACAACGATTTTATTTAAAATAGAACGAATTTAGGAGATTTGATGGAAAAATGTAATGTGTATGTCGAAGCTGCTACAAATAGTGATCTAATTACTTTTAAATTATAAATTCGGGAAGTCAGGTACCTGTTTTGAAAACCAGAGAGTGTTCCTGTCTTTATTGCACTTTCTTATAAAGTTGATTCGTTTTACATTGTTAATTACACTCTGGTAAATTTAATTTACATTTATATACATATAGTTGAGTGTCTTCTCTGCACGTAGAGGACTCTGGTTGTGGTGGAGCAGGCGTCTGGGGTCTTGTTGGTCCATGTCCACAGTTTCCTGTACCTTATAATTTGGTAGATGCTCTGATTGTGTAGGAATCCGTGAGGGGACATTCCCATAGCGTCTCCCTAGTCCCACGTCTGGGGTCTTGTTGACCCATGTCCACAGTTTCCTGTACCTTATAATTTGGTAGATGCTCTGATTGTGTAGTAATCTGTGAACGGACATTCCCATACCGCCTCTCTAGTCCCGCATCTGGGGTCCTGTTGACCCATGTCCACAGTTTCCTGTACCTTATAATTTGGTAGATGCTCTGATTGTGTAGGAATCTGTGAGCGGACATTCCCATAGCGTCTCCCTAGCCCCACATGTGGGGTCTTGTTGACCCATGTCCACAGTTTCCTGTACCTTATAATTTGGTAGATGCTCTGACTGTGTAGTAATCTGAGAACGGACATTCCCATACCGCCTCTCTAGTCCCGCATCTGGGGTCCTGTTGACCCATGTCCACAGTTTCCTGTACCTTATAATTTGGTAGATGCTCTGATTGTGTAGGAATCTGTGAGCGGACATTCCCATAGCGTCTCCCTAGCCCCGCATCTGGGGTCTTGTTGACCCATGTCCACAGTTTCCTGTACCTTATAATTTGGTAGATGCTCTGATTGTGTAGGAATCTGTGAGCGGACATTCCCATAGCGTCTCCCTAGCCCCACATCTGGGGTGTTGTTGACCCATGTCCACTGTTTCCTGTACCTTATAATTTGGTAGATGCTCTGATTGTGTAGGAATCTGTAAGTGCACATTCCCATAGCGTCTCCCTAGTCCCGCGCTGGGGTCTTGTTGACCCATGTCCACAGTTTCCTGTACCTTATAATTTGGTAGATGCTCTGACTGTGTAGGTATCTGTGAGTGCACATTCCCATAGCGTCTCCCTAGTCCCGCATCTGGGGTCTTGTTGACCCATGTCCACAGTTTCCTGTACCTTATAATTTGGTAGATGCTCTGATTGTGTAGGAATCTGTGAGTGCACATTCCCATAGCGTCTCCCTAGTCCCGCATCTGGGG
>CM060974.1:74169856-74222356 GCA_030765045.1 Tenodera sinensis | reverse complement strand
CAGTAACTCTCAAGATCCACAATGAGTGCTATTCATCTTAAGTTATAAAATTATACACTTATAATAATCATAATAATTATAGTTTCATGCATACGTACGTATTACTGTATACGTCTAGTGTCTAGCTTAATTAATAAAATTTCCAATTGCATAAAAATGATAGATGTTATGGAAAAACTGTTATCATTTTCGAAATTACCGCATTTTTTCCCATATAAATAGCCAATGTTGATCAAAAACGGGAAACTGTTGCGGGCTAGTGTTATAGGAGCGGCTAAATCCACAGATTACCTTATAACTCCCTAAAACTGCCATTACCATATATCCAAGCCTTGTATAGAAATGTAAAGTGTTTCACTATGAAACTATTGTTGTATTGCAGGAGTTAGTAAAAATAATTGTTTACCTTACTTCTCTAAAAAATTACTGTTATCAGTTCCCTTCCTTATATAGAAGTTTACAATGCTTAAAGCTCACATGATAGGAACTGGTAACTCTCAAATACTACCCCTAGGTACTATATGCAAAAGCTATGTTGATATCTGAACCATTTAACTCTCAAAATACTGAATTATTGGATGTAGCAACAAGAATTGGTAACTTATATCTATCAAAAAGTTACCTTACTGTAAATCCAACACATATGTAGAAATTCGCACTGTTTAACTCTAAAACTATTGAACTATAAAAGGGCTGCCCTACATATCTAAAACATCACCCCAACTGTGTATCCAAGCATTATGGACAAATTAGGGTTAATTCTCAAAGTATCGAATTCGAAGACTTGGAAATATATTCCAAAACCTTCACAGGCCGTTTATGTCTATAATATGGATCGATGAAATTCCTAAAACAATATTTGATCACTACATATTGGGAAATAACAGTATAAAACTTTTCACTAGAGGTTTTGGACTCTGATTTACTTTGACAGCTCCCGTTTTTGCTAGTTAATACATTTTTACTTTCTCTACTGGTAAGTAGGGGAAGTATTGTATTCCACCCAAAAATGCGATGTCGTGATTTCACCTGGAAATATGTTTTGAGGCCCCCTGAATCCAAAAAAAAAGCATTTTTAGAAAAAGGTCCGTGTGTGTGTCTGTGTGTCCATCTGTCAGCCTGTGGACAGGACAGCTCAAAAACGCAAAGTTGGTTAAAAACCAAAGTTGGTATTTAAGTTTAATGTCTTTTAAGGATGCGACACGAAGATTTTGAAGAAAATAGCCCCACGCTAAACTACCCTTTACATGGAAAATTTTTCTAAAATCTTGATTTTCTTGAAAATGGCTTTAACAATTTTGATTAAAATGTCATATGTTTGAGATATTTTGATGAAAAATGGAATGTATATCTTGAATTTTCTGGCTATAGCCCCTGTGGTCGTATTTACTTTGGATGACTTTTGCATAACTGGTATACCGTTAGAGATAGACCAAATTATACTGTACAAAAACTGTAGATCTTGCTAAAATACACAATTTATGTCTCAATAAATTTTCTTGCAAAGAATCATTTCGAAGATATTCGTTGTTATGTGTGTGTGTTTCGGAAAACCTAGAACTTTCGTGAAATGGATCATCGCTGTTCATTTTTTTACATGTCAAGTGTGCAAAGATAACAGAATCTCAAACATTTGACTATCGCAGAAAGCCTACTATATTCTAATATTCCCTTTGCAGCTACAAGAAAGTAAGCTAAAAGATAATTTGTACAAATGTTTGTCCCAACTAACAAGAAAGAAGATATAGGAATAACAGTTTGTAAGAATGGTTAGTACAAGAGTACAGAAAGCGATGTGAGTGCAACACATCAGATTTTTACTTTCTCTACTGCGTTTTGTATTCCACCTAAAAATTCGATGTCCAAATTTCACCGCAAATAGTTGTTGAGGCACCGTGAAACCAAAAAAGGGAATTTTTAAAATAAATGTCCGTCTGTGTGTGTGTCTCTCTCTCTCTCTCTCTCTCTCTCTCTCTCTCTCTGTGTGTGTGTGTGTGTGTGTGTGTGTGTGTGTGTCTTTCAGACTATAGACAACATAACTCAAAAACGAAAGTCGGTTACAAACCAAAGTTGGTATTTAAGTTTAATGTCTTTCAAGGACTCCTCCACCCTAAACTACCCTTTACATGGAACATTTTTCGAAAAAAATTTATTTTGTTGAAAATGGCTCTAACGAATTTCATTAAAATGTCATACGTTTGAGATATTTTTATCACAAATGAAATGTATATCTTGAATTTTTGGCTGTAACCTATGAAGTCATATTTATTCCGAAAGACTTTTGTATAACTGGTAAACCGTAAAAGATAGACCAAATCTTACTATACAAAAATGTAGATCTAGCTAAAACACACAGTTTAGTCAAAATATATTTTTTTTTCTTTTGGACAGAGTAAACCATAATTTCTGATACATTGCTTGTTATGTGTGTGAGTTTTGGGGAGCTAATGCTTCTGCTAAATGGAACATCGATATTCCTTTTTGTATGCTATGTCTGCCTGCCTGTCTGTCTGTCCGCCTATCTGTCTGTCTGTATATCTGCCTGTCTGTCTGTGTGTCTGTCTGTCTGTCTGCCTGTCTGTCTGCCTGTCTGTCTGCCTGTCTGTCTGCCTGTCTGCCTGTCTCTCTGCCCGCCTACATTTCTGTCTGTGTACCTGTATGTCTGTCTGTCTGCCTACCTGCCTGCCTTCCTGCCTACCTGTCTGTCTGTCTGCCTGTCTGCCTGTATGTATGCCTCTCTGTCTGTCTGCCTGACTACCTGTCTCTCTGTGTGTCAGTCTGTCTGTCTGCCTGCCTGTCTGTTTGTCTGTCTGCCTACCTGTCTGTCTGCCTGTCTGGCTATCTGTCTGTCTGTCTGCCTGTCTGTCTGCCAGCCTGTCTGCCGGTCTGTCTGCCTGTCTGTCTCCCTGTCCGTCTGTCTGCCTGCCTACCTGTCTGTCTGTCTGACTGCCTGTCGGTCTGTCTGTGTGTCTGTCTGCCTCTCAGTCTCTCTGTATGCCTGTCTGTCTGTTTGCCCGCCTGTTCTGTCTGACTGTCTGTCTACCTGTCTGTCTGCCAAACTTCCGGTCTACCTGTCGGTCTGTCTGTCTGCCTGTCTGTCTGCTGTCTGTCTGTCTGCCTGCCTGCCTGCCTACCTGTCTGTCTGTCTGCATGTCTGTCTGTCTGTCTACATTTCTGTCTGCCTGCCTGCCTGTCTGCATACCTGTCTGTCTGCCTGCGTGTCTGTCTGCATGCCTGCCTGTCTGTCTGTCTGCCTGTCTGTCTGTCTGCCTATCTGTCTGTCTGCCTTTCTGCCCGTCTGTCTGTGTCTGTCTGTCTGCCTGACTGGCGGCCTGTGTGTCTGCCTGACTGTCTGCCTGTCTGTCTTTCTCGACTACCTTTCTGTCTGTCTGCCTGTCTGCCTGCCTCTCTGTCTGACTGTCTGTCTGTCTACCTGTCTGTCTGTCTGCCTGTCTGCCTCTCTGTCTGTCTGCCTGCCTGTCTGTCTCCCTGTCTGTTTGTCTGCCTGCCTACCTGTCTGTCTGTCAGCCTGCCTGCCTGCCTACATGTCTGTCTGTCTACCTGTATGTCTGTCTGCCTACCTGCCTGCCTGCCTACCTGTCTGTCTGCCTGCCAGCCTGCCTGTCTGCCTGTCTGTCTGCTTGCCTGTCTGTCTGCCTGGGTACCTGTCTGTCTGTCAGTCTGTCTGCCTGCCTGTCAGTCTGTCTACCTGTCTGTCTGTCTGCCTGCCTGTCTCTCTGTCTACCAGTCTGTCTGCCTGTCTGGCTATCTGTCTGTCTGTCTGCTTGACTGCCTGTCTGTCTGCCTGTCTTTATGTGTACCTGTCTGTCTGCCTGCCTGCCTACCTGCCTGTCTGTCTGCCTGACTGTCTGTCTGTTTGTCAGCCTGACTGACTGCCTGTCGGTCTGTCTGTGTGTCTGTCTGCCTCTCTGTCTGTCTGTATGCCTGTCTGTCTGTTTGGCCGCCTGTCTGTCTGACTGTCTGGCTACCTGTCTGTCTACCTGTCTGTCTACCTGTCTGTCTACCAGCCTGCCTGTGTACCTTTCGGTATGTCTGTCTGCCTGCCTGCCTACCTGTCTGTCTGTCTGGCTGCCTGCCTGTCTGCCTACCTGTCTGTTCGTCTGTCTGCCTGTTTGTCAGTCTGTCTACCTGTCTGTCTGTCTACCTGTCTGTCTGTCTACCTGTCTGTCTGCCTACCTGTCTACCTGCCTGTCTGCCTGTCTGTCTGCCTGCCTGTCTGTCTGTCTGTCTGCCTATCTGCCTGTCTGTCTTTCTGCCTGTCTGTCTGTGTGTGTGTCTGTCTGCCTGTCCGTCGGTCTGTGTGTCTGCCTGGCTGTCTGTCTCCCTGACGACCTGTCTGTCTGTCTGTCAGTCTGCCTTGTCTGCCTGCCTGCCTGTCTGTCTGACTGTCTGTCTACCTGTCTGTCTGTCTATCTGCCTGTCTGCCTGTCTGTCTATCTACCCGTCTGTCTGCCTGCCCGCCTGTCTGTTTCTCTGCCTGCCTACCTGTCTGTCTGTCTGCCTGCCTGTCTGTCTGACTGCCTGTAGGTATGTCTGTCTGTGTGTCTGTCAGTCTCTCTGTCTGTCTGTATGCCTGCCTGTCTGTCTTATTGTCTGTCTACCTGCCTGTCTGCCTGTCTGTGTGTCTGTCTGCCTGTCTGTCTGCTTGCCTCTCTGCCTGTCTGTCTGCCTGCCTGTCTTTGTGTCTGACTGTCTGCCTGTCTGTCTGCCTCTCTGCCTGTCTGTCTGTCTGCCTGTGTGTCTGTCCGCCTGTCTGTGTGTCTATCGGTCTGCCTGCCTGTCTGTGTGTCTGTCTGTCTGCCTGTCTGTGTGTCTGTCGGTCTGCCTGCCTGTCTGTGTGTTTGTCTGCCTGCCTGTCTGTGTGTCTGTCTGTCTGTCTGTCTGTCTGCCTCTCTGCCTGTCTGCCTGCCTGCCTGTCTAGGTGTCTGTCTGTCTGCCTCTCTGCCTGTCTGCCTGTATGTGTGTCTGTCTGCCTCTCTGCCTGTCTGCCTGCCTGCCTGTCTGTGTGTCTGTCTGCTTCTCTGCCTGTCTGTGTGTCTGTCTGTCTGCCTCTCTGCCTGTCTGGCTGCCTGCCTGTCTGTGTGTCTGTCTGTCTGTCTGCCTCTCTGCCTGTCTGCCTGCCTGTCTGTGTGTCTGTGTGTCTGTCTGCCTCTCTGCCTGTCTGCCTGCCTGTCTGTCTGCCTGCCTGCCTGTCTGTCTGCCTCTATGCCTGTCTGTCTGTCTGCCTGTCCGTGTGTCTGTCGGTCTCTCTGCCTGCCTGTGTGTCTGTCTGTCTGCCTGTCTGTCTATCTGCCTCTCTGCCTGTCTGTCTGCCTGCCTGTGTGTCTGTCTGTCTGCCTGTCTGTGTGTCTGTCGGTCTGCCTGTCTGCCTGTCTGCCTGTCTGTCTGTGAACCTTGTAACTCTAAAGTGGAAAGGCTATAACAATCTAGGTATTACGTTAGGTATATTTCAACGATAGCGCACAAAGGTTTTCATAAACTTGACCTTCATCTGGACCACTTTTCCACAAATTTAATCCTGAAAAATGGCTCTGATCACTTTGATTGAATTACTGTATGTTTATGATAGTTTAATTACGAATGAACTGTACACCTTGATTTTCTGGCAATAGTCTCTGATGTTTTCCACACGATAGACAAAGTCTTACTATGTAAAAACGCAGTTCTCTTTTATTTTTCTTTTATTTCCGATGTGGTTCTTGCTATTGGCTTCAATGTTCAACACATTTTCTCAAATAAGAACACATCTGTTGCCCCCTTGGTGATTCAAAGAGAACGAAATTGTAAACCATCAGATAGTGACCAGTTCATAATATATGTCGCTATTCCTTAAGCTTACAGTGTTATATTATTCGCATTGTATAACCCATACAGCTGAGGACCGTATAATTGTTTGTGGAATTAACCATTTCCGAGATATTACTTGTTATGTACCTTTCTGCATTTTCCTTTAACCAAAGAGGAATGCGTTATTTCATTTTATTTTTTAGTCATGCAAACATTTCAAGTCATCACATCTTAATGGGTTCCACTATCGTACAAGGGCGACTAAGCTCCCATATTCCACTTGCACTCACCTACAAGCAAATTATAAATCCTATTTATCATCTCGATTCACATGAAGTTGATGTAGGAATTGTACATGAGCGAGTAGAGAATATCATGTGAGTGCAACATTTCATATTTAAAAGTACTATATATATAACCAAGGAATAATCTCACAACGGTTTCTGTAACGTTAGTTATTATACATTGTATGACAAATGGGTTACAATAGACACTTGGGGTCCAAATAACACCAACGGTATTATTAGGTGGACAATTTTATCGGAACTTACATTACTGACACTAATCTCTCTTGGCATATATGATACAAAATAATGAGAAAATGGTACTTTGTCAACAGAAGACTGCTACTACAACCAAATATAGGAGTACTTGTATATATTTGAAATAATCTCTCTGATTTACCAGAAAACTGTTTTTGACATTTCACATTTCTGTTCCGTTTAACAGGATATTGATAAGAACCACGATAAGGTAGGAAACAGTTCATGGAATATTGTGTATTTTTTGTGTGTGTTACGTTCTTAAACAAGCAGAGAAAGAATTGTGTTCAACATAAGACTGTCAACAGCACAACGCAAAAACACAGCTTGATTAAACACAGAACTAAGTGTGGATGTTCAACATCTTTCATATGGCATTAGACTTATCAAAACTCTCATCAGAACATAAATGTTATCTTTTAATTGGTTAAAATGAGACAACGATTTTATTTAAAATAGAACGAATTTAGGAGATTTGATGGAAAAATGTAATGTGTATGTCGAAGCTGCTACAAATAGTGATCTAATTACTTCTAAATTATAAATTCGGGAAGTCAGGTACCTGTTTTGAAAACCAGAGAGTGTTCCTGTCTTTATTGCACTTTCTTATAAAGTTGATTCGTTTTACATTGTTAATTACACTCTGGTAAATTTAATTTACATTTGTATTTATAGTTGAGTGTCTTCTCTGCATGTAGAGGACTCTGTGTGTGGTAGAGCAGGCGTCCGGGGTCTTGTTGACCCATGTCCACAGTTTCCTGTACCTTATAATTTGGTAGATGCTCTGATTGTGCAGGAATCTGTGAGCGGACATTCCCATAGCGTCTCCTTAGCCCCGCACCTGGGGTCTTGTCGACCCATGTCCACAGTTTCCTTTGCCTTATAATTTGGTAGATGCTCTGCTTGTGTAGGAATCTGTGAGCGGACATTCCCATAGCGCCTCCCTAGCCCCGCATCTGGGGTCTTGTTGACCCATGTCCACAGTTTCCTGTACCTTATAATTTGGTAGATGCTCTGATTGTGTAGGAATCTGTGAGCGGACATTCCCATATCGTCTCCCTAGCCCCGCATCTGCAGCTCACTGAGTTGGAGTCCATGGAGGTATGTACGACCGTGATCAGTCCACGTGCCGGTTGCAAGTGCTTCATTTTGAGACGTTCTTCTAACTTTGGGAGAATGTGACACTCGTCCCACTCCGTAACAAGGTGCTATTTATCTCACAGTGGTAACAGTCTTAATATTACCTACCGGTCTACCGGCTGATGGTAGAAAATGTCCCTGTCAGTTGGAGGAGACATTTCCTCTGGGTCTTACTCATCAGTTGTTTCAGATAGATACGTACACTCTATGTGCCAGGCAGGCGCTGGCACGTGAACACATTACAGTATTACTGAATGATATGGCACTGTGCCATTGTTTCTACCAAGCCTGGAGATTTTGCTCCTCATCATGATGTTGTGAGCTTTGTGCGTTATACCCGCGACATGTGCTCGGAACAGGGGACCTTTGTCTGTGGTAATACCCAGGCACTTTGCCATTCGGGTTCTTGCAATGCAACAATCGCACATCCGAAGGGAAGGATCCCGTCTAAGGCGTCCTTTTAGGAGTACTTATGTCGTTTTAGACACACACACACACACACACACACACACACACACACACACACACACACACACACAGATAGTTTTATGTTTCGACATTCCGGGTTGAAAAGAGTGACGGTCTCAGCGCTTCTTTTCTCTCAGCTCACGCCGCGAATTTCCGCAAATAATTAACATTATGTCGTCATGTTAGATGTAACTTGTGGAGCTTTCTTCATTCGGGTAGAAAGTGTGAATGTCCATAAAACACACAATACATTTCAAATGACAGTTTCATTACATGAGCTATATTGGAAATATTGGTTGTGTTCGTATTTATGTGTTTGTATTTATGTTTATTAAAATGACGATTTGAGGGGGAATATTCCTCTATCTCATTCATCTAGTCGAGATAACAATTGCAGAAATTATTTCTTTGTAGGTATAATGGAAATATGGGTATACAGTAGGCTTTGAGCGATACTCCAATGGTTTAAAGTTTTCAAATTCCGTTCTCTTTGCATCGCTAATATATAAATAACTGAATAATCATCTTCCATTTCACGAAAGTATTGAGTAATCCAAACCACGGACAAATAATGCGGAATATCTCCGAAACAGTTCACTCGCCCCCCCCCCCCCCAAAAAAAAAAGAAATGACCTAAATTGTGTTTTAACGAGACTTACACTTTTGTATCGAAAGATTTGGTCTACATATATCTTACGATTTGCTAATTATGCTAAACTCATCAGAAGTAAACAGCACTACATAGGTTATAGAAAAACGATTCAAAATACGTATTTTATTTCCATAAATATACCTGAAACATATATCATTTTAGTCAACATCGTTAGAGCCATTCTTCAGAAAAACAAAATTTTCCAAGCAAAGGCTGGATTGGATTAGGTTGGGTGAGTGAGTGTTAAGGGCCCGCCCGTCGACAACTAGGTCATAAGGGCCCAGGATTAGGTTGGAATAATTTTCTTCAAAATATTCGAGTCGCACTCTTCAAAGATATTAAGACGTAAATACCAGCTTTGGATTTCAACCGACTTTTCGCTTTTGACTTATGATGCTCACAGGCAGACACACACACACACACACACACACACACACACACACACACACACACACACACAAACACACACACACGCACGCACGCACATGCACACACACATATACGCACATACACACACATATATACACACACTGTTCTTTTTCTAAAAATGCTTTTTGGATTCGGGGGCCTCAAAACATGTTTCCGGTGAAATATCTACATTGAATTTTTGGAGACAATATAGCACTTGCCCTGCTTACTATACCTAGCAGAGAAAGTAAGAATTACGGTTAAAGTTGTTTTATTATACACATATATGAGTTTTGAGTTACTTTACTTACATATATCCTTGCTTTATTTTATGTGAGAATAAATAGCACATTAATAACACAAAATGTCAAGTTGGTTTCCCTTTTCAAGCACCAACAGTAGTCCGCTAGCATCGCATCGCAACATTCCACCAACCCTGATATCTCCTCTCCATCTCTTTCATTTCTTGATGGAATCTTTCGCCTTGTTCATCGCGGAGGTATCCTAAATTATCAGGAAAAATGTCTAGATGCGAATGCAAAAAGTGAAGTTTTAAACTCATATTACACCCAAGTATTAGTAACTTTTCTAACATATTTCTCACAATTACTTCATATTGCGAATCCTTTGTATTTCCCAGGAATTTATTGACTACTTCTTTGAAAGCACATCATGATTGAAGTTCTCCATCATTCATGACATCCAAAAATGCACTGTCCTTCATTAGCTGCCTTATCTGAGGTCCATTAAATGCGCCCTCTTTTATCTTAGCTTCAGACATCACAGAAAATTTTCTACTCAAATATTTGAAACACGAACCATCTTTGTCCAATGCTTTCATGAATTGTTTCATAATACCCAGTTTTATATGCAATGGAGGTAATGACGTTTTCTTTGGATCAACTAGACTGGCACGAATTACATTCTTTTCTTCTGATGTTAAACTTTCTCTTAGACCATTCTGTCGTTGTCCAATGTTCAACCCTATCTCTACTGTCCCATTCGCATAAAAACATGGGTATTTTGTATTACCTCCTTGTTACCCTAGTAAGATACTGGATACCTTTAGGTCCCCGCACAATAGCCATTGATGTTCCTGATAATCAATATTTTCTAAAATGATTTCAAGGTTTCCATATGACTCTCTAAGGAAAACAGAATGTGCAAGTGGTTTTGAGGCAAATTCGCTTCTATTGTGCAATAAGACGCTTTTAGGCTTCGTTTTGAAGCATCAATAAATAAACGCCAGTCGTTACTATCATATGATGGTCTTCCCAGTTGCTGAATTAAACCTGGCACATCACTGCAATAAACAAGCTGGTCTTTCATCTTAAAGAACTTGGTGAATTCTTTGCCTCTATTCCTATACCAGGAAAATGTGGTGTCTGGGCCCAGCATATTTTTCTCTTTTAATCTCAATCCTAGTAATTCGCTCCTGTCGTTGGTAAGACCTAAGTCGTTCAACTCTTCTTGACTAAAATGCTGTGACTTGTCTTCACCAGTGTGTGCTGGGAAATGCTCATCAACATTGGAATTTTCTGTTGACCCGCCCAGAGACTGGATTCTCAGTATCCTCTAGTTAGGTTGGTGGAACAGAAATAGGGAGATCTACTCCATGAGGCACAGGTCTTAGACATGATGCAAAACCATCTGATTATTTAATGTTTGATTTATTTTCTTATTGTACCTGGATACGTTACACATGCAGAAGTAACAGTCATCATAATGATTTTTTTGTTCACGTCATATCATAGGAATCCCGAACTTGATTGATTAATTCTGTTTTCCATTGTACCACTGCCTCAGTCCTTCACTACATGTTTTGCAAACAGTATGTGGAGCCCATAGCTTAACATTAAAATATACAAAATACACCTTTTTAATAAATGATGTAATGTTAGCTTTCTGCTCCTGTAGCAAGAAAGGAAGGTTATTAGGATTGTTCACACATTTTAGCCAATGTTAAAATGTACCACGACACAATACGAACTAAAAATAAAGAAACAGAAATGATAAACCTTTTCCGGAAATCGCACTACAACTCGATCACTGCGAGTTATAAGAAGCAGCTAAAGTTGAGATATATCTATCTTAAGACAGACGTGTGCCTATAAGGGTGAGTAAGTAACGGATGTTTGTCTAAGATTCAATGGCTGAAAGCGTTATTGGCTGCACATGGTCGCCCAGAGATGAATAAATACTAGTCTCTCGCTCGCTCGCTCGCTCGCTCGCTCACACTCAAACTGCTTAGCTAGTCATCAGCTCATCACGGAAGAACACAAGGATGGTTTATTTTGTAAATATACGTACAGTATTTACAGTAACTCTCACACATTCGCATCACACACACTCGCCTCGTCCACGTCTACTTTGGACCACTGGTGGAAAACCGTGACAGCACAGCAGGACCTCTCGTCAGGGAGCGGAAAACGACGCAGGAGGAGCTGCTACTACGCACCGCCTACTACATATAGTGTAATAGCCAGGCCGGGCGCCGCTAGTTCGTCGAGGAGTGTCCTATAAGAAATCTGGCAAGCAGATTTTAGGGCACTCCAATCTGAAGAAGAGAGAAGAGAACCCACCGAGGCAGCTTTCCCGGAGCTGTCCTAACATAGAACCGGGCTTGGGCCCTCTACTGGCCTGTCTAGTGAAGGAGGCTCGCCGAGCGCTTTCACGGGCCAACCAGGAAAAGATGTCGGACGGAGGAGACTCGGTACCGACTGACACTGACAGACCAACGAGACCGCAGCCCCACAAGGTTGTAGCCAAGGGTCTGGACTCAGGTCTGGACCCGGGGTTCGCTGGAACCCCAATAGGCGCGCCGCGAGGCGTCTGGCCCTCTGTGGGGAGCCGAATGGCACCTGCACCGACTTTGACAGTAAAACCGAGTACCAGCAAGCAGGTAAGCCCTGACATGGTTTTGACACCCCCGAAACCCTCAACCTCGAACCCCTCACCCGGTCCCCGAGTGAGCATCGCCAAGGCGAAAGCCAAGGCACTTACTAGGGCCAAGAGTAGGCCGAAGGTGAAGAAGGCCGTGGGCCTTGTTAATCAAGGGACTGTCGCCCCTATAACACCGCCAGCTCCTGTCAAACCAACTCCAGCACTGCCGGACGACGATGGCTTTGTAGTGGTACAAAGCCGGAGGAAAAGGTCCTCTGGTTCGAGCCCAGAGCGACCCGCTCCTTCATCGGGACCTGCAGCGTCCCCCCAGCACCAAGCCGCACAAAAGGCGGGAAAAATTCCGCCAATTGTGTCTGACCCCTTCCCTAATCACATCAAGGTGATGAAGGAACTCAGGGGAAAGTTAAAGGCGGTATTCCAGGCAACACGACACCCAGGGCGTGTTGTTATCCGAACCACTACCTCTGGAGACCATGCGGCCGCAAAGGAAGTGCTGAAAGCGAGTGGAATAAAATTCCACACGTATTCGCTACAGCGACCCCACGTGGTCCGCAGGGTAATTAGAGGTCTCGATTCGGAGACAGACCCCCAGGATATCTGTGCCGGCCTGAAGGACGAACACGGAATCGAACCGCGGTCCGTGGTGCAACTCACCACTACAAAGGTGAAAGAGGGGAAACCCACAAAGGTACCCCTACCTCTATTCCTAGTAACCGTCGAGAAACAAGGGGAGGGAACCCCTAAGATTGACGAGGTGACTTGCCTGTACTATACACGGGTCACGATTGAGCCCTATCACGGCAGGGAGGGGCCAGCCCAGTGCTATAAATGCCTGGGTTTCCACCACTCAAGCTTTGCCTGTGAGAGGACTCTCAAGTGTCTCCGTTGTGCGGGCGAGCACCTGGTAAAGGCTTGCCCGGTACCAAAAGAGGAAAGAAGGTGCGCCAACTGCAATGGATCCCACATAGGGATCTATCGCGGGTGCCCTAGGAGACTTGCGATAATGCAAGGCAAACAGGGCAAGGCTGACACTGAAGTCAGAGCAGGGGTCTCTTTCGCCACGGCCCTGGCGAGACACGAAGGTGCTCTCGCACAGGCCGAGGCCGCGGAAGTAACCCCTAGCGACCAGGTTGCCAAGTCGATGACAACGCCAGTCCCGGAAAGTGTCCCACCCCAGGTTGTGAGCACAAAACCTGCTCCAACACCCAGCACTGCTCCTAAAGAAAAACGTCCTCCCAAGAAGGGGAAGAAGAAAGCCTCTGTGGTGAAAATCACAGAAAAACCTACTGTGGCGAAGGATTCCAACAAAACTGTTGGAAAACTCTCCCCACCACCAGTAGCCACAGCTCAAGCTGCGTCACCCAATCAACAAGCGGCAGAGACAGCCAATGCTAGCCCGTCCCAGCGGACTGGCTCAACCAACCACGAGGCAGCAGTGCCTCTACAAAACATTCCAGAACCAACCTTAGGGGACACATTCGCTTCCGAGGAGATGGCTGAATTCATCGAGTTGGCAACCTGGTTCGCCGACTTAGTTCAGCGTTCCCTCCCAATCCTACGACGCTGCAGGGAAACCATCATCAACCCCGGGATTTCCGCTGTGCAGAAGCATCTCACGGTGCTTCAAACGGCTAAGGACCTCTATTCTAACTCCATAAGTTCGTAATGGCGCATAGAACTGTGCGTTCATTTCGAGCTGCGTTCTGGAACGCAAATGGAGTTAGAGACCAGAGACCTGGCCTGCTGGAGTTCGTGGACAGCCATGGGATTGATATCCTGATGGTCTGTGAAACGCACTTGCACGCTGGTGTGCAGTTTAACCTGCCAAGTTACGCCGCTCATCGGTCTGATCGGGTCGGCCGACAGGGCGGTGGTACTGCCATTTTCATAAAGAACCATCTCACCCACACTCCTGTTACCATTCCTCCGCTACAACACCTGGAAGCAACCGCCATAAGGCTATCCTTGGGCGGGAACGATCTGGTGCTTGTGGCGGTATACGACCCGCCGGATGGTCACTTCTATGAAGCGGACATCACGGCACTCCTGAACCTACACCACAGGGTTTGCATTGCAGGCGACTTCAACGCAAAACACCCAAGCTGGCACAGCCGCACCCAGAACGTTAAGGGCCGGGGATTGTACCGTCTCATTAGCGGGAACCCCGCCCTTCACGCGCACGGGCCGAGAGGTCCAACCTACTACCCGGCACGCGGCGCCGCGGATATCATCGATTTCATGGTCACCAAAAACATACCATTTCACTTGGACCTCTCTGTGATCAACGATCTGGACTCCGACCACAACCCTGTTGTGGTGGAAGCAGACGTTAATCTTACTGCCCTGGGAGTGCCGGACTGGGTGGATGAAGTCGACTGGGATGCAGCCGTCCTAGCCCTTCAAAACTCTGTGGAAGCAAATCCTCGAATAGACTCGATAGAGGCTCTCGAGGAGGCAGCCACGGGGTTTTCTACCTCTGTCCTAAACGCGGTGCGTGCTCACACGCATCGCATTCCTACCGAAGTACCAAACCCGACATCTATCCCTGTCCCACTAAAACGCCTCATTCAAGCAAAGAATGCTGTCAGACGGCTATGGCAGAGATTCCGACATCCTAGGATAGGAGTAATACACCAGAGGTTCAAATCCCTGGTGAGACGACTCCTAAGAAAACACAGGCAAGCAGCTTGGGACGAAACAATGCGTCGCGTAAACCTCCAAGAGAGGAAACCGTGGCGCATCGTCCGAGCCTTGAGGAAAGACAAATCTGCACACCAGCATCCAGTGCACAGCCCTCGGGGAAGACTTGTCTTTGAACCGAGGGAAAAAGCAGAGGCACTAGCAGACTATCTGGAGACTCAGTTCCAGCCTAGGGTAGATCCTCAGAACGATGACCATACTGACCTCGTGGAACAAGCGGTAGAAGACTTCCTAGAAGTCCGACCCGCGGGCCACGAGGAGTTCCACATCCCGGTAGTTACCCCTCGCGAGGTAACTAACACCATCCGGCACCTAAAACCTAGTAAAGCCCCTGGGCAGGACCGTGTAACAGCGGAAATGCTCCAGCACCTACCCCATAGAGCCGTGATGCACTTGACCCGCATTTACAACGCATGCCTCAGCATGTGCCACTTTCCAGCTGTCTGGAAACAGGCGCGTGTGGTATGCGTTTTGAAGCAGGGAAAGAATCCGGTTTTTCCATCCAGTTACCGTTCCATCAGCCTCCTACCAGTTGTCTCGAAAGTGTTCGAGAAACTGTTCCTGTCCCGCCTCGGACCTCTTTTGGAGGAAAAAGGTCTCCTACCGGAACACCAGTTTGGTTTTCGTTCTGGTCATTCCACGACTGAACAACTACTGCGTGTAGCCGAGAAAGCTTCCCTGGCTTACCAGGAGAGAGCTAAAACGGTGGCAGTGTTGCTCGACGTGGAAAAGGCATTTTCTACCACTTGGCATGAGGGGCTTGTCTACAAGCTCATACAGCAGGAAATCCCCCCTCCATACATTTACTTGGTGGCTAGTTTCCTACAGGAACGTAGCTTCCGGGTGAAGGTGGAGGGATCATTCTCCAGAGAGAGGCCCATTGGCGCAGGAGTCCCCGAGGGCAGTGTACTGTCACCGGCACTCTTCGCAGCTTACATGGCCGATCTCCCGACGCACCCCAACACACACATCTGTCAGTATGCGGACGATCTCATGATCTTCGCTACTAACAAGAACCCGCGCTACAGTTACCGACAAGTACAAGCCCACCTCTGTGCCATCAATAGATGGTGCGAGAACTGGCGTATGTCTATTAACCCGGAGAAAAGCTCTGCGATTCTCCTGGCTAATACGATAGCCAACCGGCTCCCGCTGGACCTCGTGCTTCGGCGCCGTCGGATCCCCTGGGTCACTACGGCGAAGTATCTCGGGGTCACGCTGGACCGGCGGCTGACGTATAGACATCACGTCAGGGGCAAAGTACTTCAAGGCCACGCTGTCCTGCGGCAGTTGTACCCCATCCTCAGTTCCCAAACCATGCCCCTACGCCTGAAGCTTCGGCTGTATCGAGCGATCGTCCCGCCTCTGGTCCTGTACGGATGCGAGATCTGGGGAGTGGTGGCAAGGTCCACCTTCATCAGACTCCAGACGTTGCAGAACCGGGCATTAAGGATGATCTATGATACTGGCCGAAGATTTCCTGCCCATATCCTACACGAACATTCCGGCATCCCGTACATTGTCGACGTGATCAAAACTCGCGCTCGAACAATGTACAATAAACTCCAGAACCACCCCAACCCTCTGGTGAATACCCTGGGCCAATACGACCAGAGACAGCCGCGCCGACTACCATCCAAAAGATTGCCGAAGGACATCTTAAGTCCGGCGATCTAATCGATGATGGGAAAGGCGAAAATGCAATCTGTACTCAAAACAGAGCGAATCACCAGTTCAGTCACCTCTCAGCGAGTGACTGACGGCCAGAACCCTGGTAGGAATTAGCGCGTAAAATTCGCGCACAGCTCACCTGCGAACCAATCCCTACCTACAATACTATAAAAACCCCTGTCCCAACAAATTTCCCAGTGAAAACATCCCTGTAGTGACACCGTCAAAACCATCGCGCAGGTAAAGCCGTATGACGGCTAGGTACTGCGGTAAAGACACTCGACCGGAGGAACATTCACCTCACCTCCGTTCGACTCGAACTGGCGTCTGGCGTCTGACAGTAACTCTCAAGATCCACAATGAGTGCTATTCGTCTTAAGTTATAAAATTATACACCTATAATAATCATAATAATTATGTTGTTAGCTAATGCTGGATTTCTGACAATGAAGTCATTAATCCTCTTACTCTCCAATATTTTTCACTGATGATATTGAAGAGAGCAATAGCAGTAATAGTAACCGCTTTTTAGAGAGCACCGTATTTTTTATGTTTTGGCGGTCACATCGCTCTCTCACAACCCCCAGAATGTCTGGAGGACCATACCTGTCGTTTGTTAACGGGTCTCAGCGACCTGACCGGGAGAATTATCAAAATAAATTCACCGACCATACACTCTGATTACCAATCAGAGAACATATTACATGCCATGACAGGTCAGCATGTTAGGGGTTAAGATTTTATAGAGAAATTAAAGAAATGGAGATGTTGGAAAAATAAAGACTCCCTAGCCCTCGGGAACCCTAATAGCATCGGGGTCGCAAGAGAACAAGAGATGACCAAGGTAAGGCCAGATAGAAAAGTTACAGTGAGGGTCAAAACACCAGTAAGTGGAAGTAATGTTCAGCTCAGCTTGGGTACCTTGTGGTCGCTATTCACATATCCCCTAGACGGAGACCCCTGAGTATTCATAATAATTATAGTTTCATGCATACGTACCTATTACTGTTTAGGTCTAGTGTCTAGCTGAATTAATAAAATTTCGAATTGCATAAAAATGACAGGTGTTATGGAAAAACTGTTATCATTTTCGAAATCACCGCGTTTTTTCCCATGTAAATACCCAATGTTGATCAAAAACGGGAAACTCTTGTGGGCTAGTGTTATAGGAGCGGCTAAATCCACAGATTACCTTATAACTCTCTAAAACTGCCATTACCATATATTGAAGCCTTGTATAGAAATGTAAAGTGTTTAACTATGAAACTATTGTTGTATTGCAGGAGTTAGTCAAAATAATTGGTTGCCTTACATCTCTCAAAAATTACTGTTATCAGTTCCCTTCCTTATATAGAAGTTTACAATGCCAAACACTCACATGATAGGAACTGGTAACTCTCAAATACTACCCCTATGTACTATATTCAAAAGCTATGTAGATATCTGAGCCATTTAGCTCTCAAAATACTGAATTATTGGGCGTAGCAACAAGAATTGGCAACTTAGGTCTATCAAAAAGTTAGCTTACTGTAAATGCAACACTTGTTCATAACTATCACATGGGCGGAGAAACAATTCTGCAGGTAGATAGCTGCAAGTATTTGGGAGTGTACCTGGCGAGTAACGTTGGGTGGGACGACTAGGTAAATTCTACATCCAGGAAAGCGTGGAAAGCGTTACATTTCTTAATGAGGGCACTGAAAAAGGGGAGCGGAAGGTCCAGGGAAATTGCCTACAAATCTTTGGTGCGGCCGATTATGGAATACGGAGCAGTATGTTGGGACCCATATAGACTTAGTCAAATTGATTCGCTAGAAAGAATACAGAGAAGGGCTATAAAATTTATAAAACGAGGTAAATCATTTGGGCCTAAAAAGGGGGAGGAGACTGAATGGGAGCCTCTAAAAGTCCGGCGTAAGAGGCAGAGGTTATGCGCATTATTTCAAGCATATCGTGGTTCAAATGCATGGGTGGGTATTAGTGAAAGATTGGACAACCCTACATATTACGGAAGAAAGGATCATTTGTATAAAATTAAAGGTAGACGGCACAGAACCGACGTAGGTAAGTTCTCCTTTGTTAATAGAACCATTGAGGAATGGAATGAATTACCTGTAGCAGTCTTTCAGGGCTGTCCTTCATCTGTGAAGAAATTTTCGAAAAATATCGTAAATCAAGTAAATGCTGTGTAATTAACTATAAAGATTACGCAAGTGTATTTTTGACATTTATTGAACTGATGGTTAATACTAATGCTAAATTTAATTTGGTTATAATTAATTAATGAGTGTTAATTAGTATTTAGCGCATTTCATCTTATATTTTTATTATTGTTCTTTATTGTATTATGATTGTATTACTATTGTTTGTGCACTTTGTTTGTAACCTTAATTTGTACCTTTAACTCTGCCACCGGGTAATACCCATTCGCAGAAAATATATACATACATACATACATATGTAGAAATTCGCACTGTTTAACTCTAAAACTATTGAACTATAAAAGGGCTGCCCTACATATCTAAAAAATCACCCCAACTGTGTATCCAACCCTTATGGGCAATTCAGGGTTAATTCTCAAAGTATCAAATTCGAGGAGTTGGAAATATATTCCGAAACCTTCACAGGCCGTTTATGTGTATAATATGGATCGATGAAATTCCTAAAACAACATTTGACACTGCATATTGGGCAATAACAGTACAAATCTTTTCACTAGAGTTTTACGACTCTGATTTACTTTACACCTGCCCTTTTTGCTAGTTAATACATTTTTACTTTCTCTACTGCGTTTAGTAAAGTAGAGGAAGTATGAAGTATTGTATTCCACCTAAAAATTCGATGTCCAAATTTTACCGCAAATAGTTGTTGAGGCCTTCTGAATCCAAAAAAGGATTTTTTTTAGAAAAATGTCCGTCTGTATGTGTGTCTCTGTGTGTGTGTATGTGTGTGTGTGTGTGTGTGTGTGTGTGTGTGTGTGTGTGTGTGTGTGTGTGTGTGTGTGTGTGTCTTTCACTCTATACACAACATAACTCAAAAACGAAAGTCGGTTACAAACAGAAGTTCGTATTTAAGCTTAATGTCTTTCAAGGATACCTCCACCCTAAACTACCTTTTACATGGAAAATTTTTCGAAATATTTCATTTTCGTGGAAATGACTCAAACGAATTTCATTAAAATGCCATATGTTTGAGATATTTTTATGACACAGGAAATGCATATCTTGATTTTTCTGGCTGTAACCCATGAAGTCATATTTACTCGAAATGACCTTTGCATAACTGGTAAACCCTAAGAGATAGACCAAATCATACTAAACAAAAAATGTAGATCAAGCTAAAACACAATTTATATCTAAATAGTTTTTTTTTTTTTTTTTTCTTTCCTTTTTTGGTAGAGTGAAGTATACTTTCTGATACATTGCTTGTTCTGCGTGTGAGTTTTGGGGAACTAATACTTCTGCGAAATGGAACATCGATATTCCTTTTTTATATGCTAACCGTGCAAAGAGAATTGAACTTGAAAACTTCAAAAGATTTGACTATCTCTCAAAGCCTACTGCTGTATTCCCATATTCCCCTTGTTAAGTTAAGTTAGTTAAACACCGGCGCGAAAACCCACGAGGGGCCAAGGCCTACCGCCCAGCCGCTGCGTCCCCCACCTCTGCCCACTACAGGCGTCATTGGCGAGGTGCAGTACTGGAGGGTGGGACGTGGTCAGCGCCCCGAGCCCTCCCGGCCAGTTATGCGGTCTTCTAGATCTGGGGCCGCTACTTCTCCATCAAGTAGCTCCTCAATTGGTCCCCCCGGAACCTAATGAGGCTGAGTGCACCCCGTGCCAGACCTCCCAGAGGGGATAAAATCCCCATGCTGGTACCGGGATCGAACCCGGGTCCTCCACGCCAGAGGCAAGCGCGCTACCACTGCGCTACGGAGGCGGCCATATTCCCCTTGTACCTACAAGGAAATAAGGAATAAGATAATTTCTGCAAATGTTTATCTCAATCAGTGCGAAGAAGATATAGGAATAAGACCTTGTAAAACTGGTTAGAACTAGAATAGAGAAAGTCGTGTGAGTGCAACACATCAGATTTTTATATTCAGTGAAATGTCCACAGATATTTCCAAAAACCTTTCTTTTAATCTTATGGAAAGATCAGCGGAAATGATGACTAAGGTGCAAAACGGATTTTTAATCCATTCTTGTTTATTACCGTCTTTGTGAACTTTTGGAGAGTATTTTAATAACCCTAACCTGAGATTTTGTAGGTGGAATTTGATTATTTCCAAAAATCCCAACACCAATACTAACTAACCAGTAGGGTAAACAAGCTTGTTTCTTGGATAAAGGTAAATTCAAATCTCTCTGGCTGAAACATATTTCATTCAAATCAAGGAAGAAGTTTATTACAGCATTGTTTACATGTTACCGACAGTTAGTTATACCCATTCTTTATGAAGCTAGATGGCTCCAAATATTTCACACGACTGTCTTTATTCTTCATCAAAAGTGTTCTTTATTGACAATAATTGTACTGGACATATTTGCACCTTGACGAATGGCCGGAGCAGGACCTTCCATTACAACAAATCGAGATTTTCAAGGATGAAATAACTATCAAATCATTTGAGTGGTTTTAAAATTAACTTACATCACACAGACACACACACACACACACACACAAACACACACACACATTTACGCTCATATTATTGTATTATTAAACATCTACAATTCATATATCTTAATATATTGTAGCATTTCGCGAATTTCAGTAAATGATTGTACGTCGGCACGGAAATCTTATTGACCACGTAATGGTGACGTCACTTCCACTTCCGACACTCCCGGATTTCCCGGAACCCTCAGTCGCATTTTCACTTTTTCTGAGACAAAAATTATTTAATTAAATCAAATATGAGTATACAGTAATTTGTTGGAATGAAAGAAGCAAAGACCGATATAAAAAACCTGATGTGTTGCACTTATATATCTTTCTCTACTCTTGTTCTTACAAACTATTCCTTTATCTTCATCGTGTTAGTTGAGATAAACATTTTCAGTAATTGTCTTATTGTTCACTTTCTTGTAGGTACAAGGGGAATATGGGAATACAGTAGGCTTTGAGTGATAGTAAAATCTTTTAAAGTTTTGAGATTCCGTTCTCCTTGCACGGCTAAGATATAAAAAATGAATCACGATCTTCCATTTGACGAAAGTTTGTATTCCAAAACACGGCGCTAACCGGGCGATTCCGAACTTCTCGCTGCCGGGGGTTCGATCCCCGCCTTTCGCATGTTTATTTTCTGAAATACAAAATTCCCAAGCGTGCTTAATTCTGTACAGCTTTTTACCAGCAATGGAAAATCGGATGAAGGCACACTGCTGGAAATTGAGTTTAGTTGATGGGAACATGGCAATATTGTGTAGTGCTTGGAAATAAACGACATGGCAACCTTGCTAAGTGCAAAGGTTGCTTCCGCTGAAGTAATCTACAACTCCATTCTGTTCTGTTTAATGTATCACAGTTACATTATTCCCTGGCGTCCACATCTTGTAACAATGCATTTTATGACCATTAAAACCTATTTTACAGTATTACGCGCTTGTATATTTTAATATGGTGATAGTCTACGAAATGTATAGAGATGCCTTTGAATGTGAACATTTAAAGGGAAATATTAATCTCGGGAGACATGACTGACAGTTGACGTAGGCGTGTTCCCTGATTTATTTTAAGCAATTATAAAGCATTCAGTTCTAAAATTGCAATTGTGCTGCAGCATTCATAGCACGGCGGGAAAGTTACAGCGCCATGCGGAATAAAAATATGTAGAGATATAGATTTCATTAGTTTGTACAATGTTATATTTCACACGGGTTATAATATTAATAATGATGTTCCCGTTAAGAAGGAAACAAGGAAAAGAGAAATAAAGAAGAAAAGAATGCTGAGCGGGATTCGAACTAATTTTAGCCCACTATTGTAGATTTGAACGAATACACCTTAGCCAGTTGCGCTATAGGCAACACAAGAGCTTCACCTCGCCGATTAAACTCACGTCTCTAAGTGTAGCACCCAATACTGGAATCATTTCAGTTCTAGTCCACAGTTTAATAAAACACCATAAGAACACCTTTCCTGCAGATCCACTCAAGTTAACTTTACAATGATTGTCCGTTAATGTAGAAGGATTGCTGAAATATTGCTTTTTAAACTGTGAGGTGAGTGAGCTAAGAGGAGACATGGCTGCCACGTCCTTTGGACAGCAACGGAAGCACATGACTAATCTAATTCTCATACCAACTATGCAAGCACGCCGGAGAATTAAGTGGCCCTTCGCGCAGGTTTAGCTGAAGGTGGGTATTTACTTTTGTGAAAGATAGTACACTTGTACTGTCCCCCCTCCCTCTCTCCTTCTCACCTATCCCAATTCCCGAAGACCAAAGCGCTCGCACACTCAAGTGCGATAATTCGAGTGCTATTCATATATCTGTATAGTGCAATTGGCAGTCCGTAACAGCCCTGGCACATGCAACTTAATATATCCCTGTAACAGCACAGGAACTTCCAGGTATTGTTTAAGGAATAATAAACTACAACACACCAGGTTTATCATATGTGACGTAATCGGCAACCCGTAACAGCCTTGGCACATGCAACTTAATATGTCCCTGTAACAGCATAGGAACTTTCATCTATTGTTTAAGGAATAATAAACTACAACACACCAGGTTTATCATATGTGAGGTAATCGGCAACCCGTAACAGCCTTGGCACATGCAACTTAATATATCCCTGTAACAGCATAGGAACTTCCTGCTATTGTTTAAGGAATAATAAACTACAACACACCAGGTTTATCATATGTGACGTAATCGGCAACCCGTAACAGCCTTGGCACATGCAACTTAATGTATCCCTGTAACAGCATAGGAACTTCCTGCTATTGTTTAAGGAATAATAAACTACAACACACCAGGTTTATCATATGTGACGTAATCGGCAACCCGTAACAGCCCTGTCACATGCAACTTAATATATCCCTGTAACAGCATAGGAACTTCCTGGTATTGTTTAAGGAATAATAAACTACAACACACCAGGTTTATCATATGTGACGTAATCGGCAACCCGTAACAGCCCTGTCACATGCAACTTAATATATCCCTGTAACAGCATAGGAACTTCCTGCTATTGTTTAAGGAATAATAAACTACAACACACCAGGTTTATCATATGTGACGTAATCGGCAACCCGTAACAGCCTTGGCACATGCAACTTAATATATCCCTGTAACAGCATAGGAACTTCCTGCTATTGTTTAAGGAATAATAAACTACAACACACCAGGTTTATCATATGTGACGTAATCGGCAACCCGTAACAGCCTTGGCACATGCAACTTAATATATCCCTGTAACAGCATAGGAACTTCCTGGTATTGTTTAAGGAATAATAAACTACAACACACCAGGTTTATCATATGTGACGTAATCGGCAACCCGTAACAGCCCTGTCACATGCAACTTAATATATCCCTGTAACAGCATAGGAACTTCCTGGTATTGTTTAAGGAATAATAAACTACAACACACCAGGTTTATCATATGTGACGTAATCGGCAACCCGTAACAGCCTTAGCACATGCAACTTAATATATCCCTGTAACAGCATAGGAACTTCCTGCTATTGTTTAAGGAATAATAAACTACAACACACCAGGTTTATCATATGTGACGTAATCGGCAACCCGTAACAGCCCTGTCACATGCAACTTAATATATCCCTGTAACAGCATAGGAACTTCCTGGTATTGTTTAAGGAATAATAAACTACAACATACCAGGTTTATCATATGTGACGTAATCGGCAACCCGTAACAGCCTTAGCACATGCAACTTAATATATCCCTGTAACAGCATAGGAACTTCCTGGTATTGTTTAAGGAATAATAAACTACAACATACCAGGTTTATCATATGTGACGTAATCGGCAACCCGTAACAGCCTTAGCACATGCAACTTAACATATCCCTGTAACAGCATAGGAACTTCCTGGTATTGTTTAAGGAATAATAAACTACAACACAGCAGGTTTATCATATGTGACGTAATCGGCAACCCGTAACAGCCTTAGCACATGCAACTTAATATATCCCTGTAACAGCATAGGAACTTCCTGGTATTGTTTAAGGAATAATAAACTACAACACACCAGGTTTATCATATGTGACGCAACCAAGAGCCCAGAGCCCATAACAGCCGTGCTACACGTAACTTGTATAGAAACCAAAACAACCCAGGCAGAGTTGCAAAGAGACACGAGTGGTGGCGCACAACAGAAATTGCACAAAGCTCTTAAACCTGTATAAATATGTGGGAAACAGCTAGTGCACCTGCTACTTATAAAGCAAATTCCTTGCCCACAGCACGTGGCAAGCAGCACACAAAATTCAAAACGTGTACAACCCCTGTAAAGGTGGGAACGGCAAGTGTGACTCGCCGATTGCACATCTGTGGCTGCCATTGACGTTCCCAAACGTACGTACACCAATAAGAACCATTAAACTAGATATGCTCTATTTGTTGTCCCTTTGATGCAGTATTATTAGTTATGGTAGGTGTTGTGTTGGAGTGTTTTGTTTCCCATTGTTTGATTTTTTGCATCATATCGTTTGCAGTTGGCCTAGTACGATTATCTTTTGTCTTCATTGTAAATGTTATAGATATTAACGAATAAAATTGTGATAATAAATACACTAATATTATTTCAATTGTGGCCTCCAGAGCAAAGAAGACTATCTCATTAGAAAGACTAAAAGTTAATATATCGACGTAACATATAATTTTCACGGGGGTCGCGTCTCAAGGAAAATTATCAGCTGTAAATTGTGAACATACTTCATACCCGTACCACGACCGAGATAGGAGAGAAAGAGTCATCGCAGTTCATCGAAAGAGTTAGCCGGATGTTTTATACGAGAAAAGAATTCATCATACCGACCCTTCAAAGTGACGACGAGCAGAAGATTCCCTTCATACTGGTGACGGGAGATACCAGCCGGAAGAGACTCCTTCACCTTCATCCGAGCAATTGCTCTGCACCTCAGTTTCCACTGACGCAGGCTCGTGCGAGTGCAGCCACGTCCAGAAGTTTCCACTCCTCTTTACAGGCTTTCTTGTTTGAGAGCGCCTACTTCCCAATGCTCCTTTCAAGAGTCTAAAGGCGAAACATCCATTGGGGAGACATGAGGAAATTTCACTGGCATCTTGCTCAACGGAATAGATCTTGCTTTATTCTTTGCAACAATACGACATATAGACATCTTTGATATGATCGACACAAAACGTAACTCAAGGCATTTTGAAGTGCAGAGAATTTCTTAATAATCTTGTCATCACAGACTTGGAAGATGCTCAACTTAAATACCAACTTTGGCATTTAACCGCAGTAGTAATACTAGCCGTTTGGTCCGTTCCTTGACCTCCCAAAATTTCGGCAGTTGGCCCACCCCCAAAAAATTTTGGCCCACCCCAAAAAAGTTTGACCCACCTGAAATGTGTTTCTAGTTTACCTATTGCACTTGTTTACCTGCTAAATGGGCGGTTTGTGCCAAAACTATGGTCCACCCAAAATTTGGCCCACCCGAAAAAAAATAAAAAAAAATAAAATTTTTTTTTAAAAAACAATTTTAAAACGAAGTACAAATCAGATAGTGTGTTCTTTTATTGGCCTGCCTGGTTTGTATGGCCCACCCCCGCAGAGTAAGGGCGGTGCCGCGGCCACGGCTAAAGGGGGGAAGGCTTCTTGATATTTGTTTGATGTGGAGTAGGCTAACATTGAACTGGACGCTAGCCAAGGCCGCCTAGCCGGCCGACTCAAGATTACTTAATTATTTTTATCTTACCTATATATTGATTTCTAGGTGTAATTAAGGATGGGAGGGATTTTTCCCTATCTTTGGATGTAAAGGAGGTAAACAAAAACACGGAATGTAAGTTAATTTTTTTTATTCATTCTTATAAGATACAAGAGTTGAGTTTATTTCGTCACATATGACATCGTAAAGTACGAAACAGGAAGCATTTTCTTTTGGAAGTACATAAGTGGTACTACCTGAAGCACTGTGAACATATTCTTTCACGTCTGCTGTGGCTAAGGCATATTTAGCAAGTTGGTGTTGTAATATATTTGCGTTACACAATAGAAAATTTACGTCATCTAAACAGAGAATGACGTGCGAATTTTCCGCTTGTATCCTAGCACGATGCCCACTTATGGATTTGAGGCGAAACTGCTCTTCGATGCATCTGTAGGACTGCCCTTTGCAGAGATGCTCGGCGAGTTTGGGTAGGTGATTCAGCAGAGTCGTGAAGTAGTAGGATGAGAGGACCACTCTTCCCTGTTTTACTCCACCAATTTCCACGTGAGCCTCGTAGTTTCTTCTTTTGTAGAATCCGAGGCTGATGTACCTGGAGTGATGTTTGTTGAGGAAGTAGGTCCTGCGATGCAGCACTGGTTCCGGAGGAGTCGCTTCAGATTGGCGGCGCATCGTTTTGATCTGCTTACCTCTTGAACGCATCTCGTCGACTGCTATACAGCTGAAACAAAGGAAGCATCGTGTCTGTTAGAGCTCTCTGCAGGACATCTGGTGTTAAGTTTCTTAAGTTTATGATGTTTCAACCAACTGAACATGGCGTGGGCGTGTTTGCATGCACAGTGAGTGTTTGAGAACTTATGACAAGGAAATCCGCAGTGCAACTGATGATAGAGGTTTTCTGGCTTGGGGCAACTAAATTCCTTTTTTAAATTGATAAAAGTTCTATTGCAGAGTTCGGAAAGAACTTCGCATTTATCCTCGTCATAAGCAAAGAGAGAGATGTGCCCTGCCACCGCTTCTTCTAGTACAGTTTTTAGCATGCTGTAAGGAATGTAACCATCGTTAAAGTGTATTCCATTTTTACTCTCTCTGTTAAATGTATCAAGTTTACTATTCCAAAGATATGGGCTTGCAAAATGATAGGTTTGAACAATCCCCTTTCCAGCGATGGCTAGTTCTTTTATGATTAATTCTTTGCCGTTTCCCTTGAGCGCTGTGTAATCCACGACAAGTGCTCCCTCCATCTTGCACAAAGACTGAGCAGAAAATAACTGAGTTACTTACTTTTATACCAGGTAGGCATCGCTGTCCCTTCTTCTTGCACCGCCAAACTGGAAACTCTTTGTGGAACATTTCTCTGGCTTGACGATCTGGATCGGCAGAGCTGAACAGTGCTACGAACTCGTTCATGGTGTACCCTCTGGTGCAAATGTAGAGAGTATAGAGGCACACGTACTGGCCGCAGATGTCAGAGTAGAGGCTTTGAAGTTGGCGTTTGTTAAAGGTGAAATGAAATGGAACAAAGTCTTTCAAGGATTTTATAAAGGGAGGGAGGCCATATGAATCGAAATACCATGCAAAAGAATTGAAATTTTGAGTAACAGCTATCCAGTGTGAACCAGGTAGGTTGTGAGGATCTAAATTTATTACGAATGTAGAAGGTTTAGTAAATTCTGTAGGGAGCATGTCTGATGCAAAAACGCCTGCAAAATTTGGAATGCCGCGCAAAGTTTGTTCTATCTCTAAGGTGTTCATATTTAATAGTCAGTGTGCACCCTCAGATCTTTATCTATCTGAATACAATTGTCGTACTCGCAGTACATGATACACGTGATGGCTTGTGCTAACTTCTCTTTAAATCTAAGCTCTATTCTAATATTTCCGTTATTTAATAGAGAAACGTGACCTTCCGAAGCGGCACTGTCTGGCGTTAAATCGTAAAGTATTAGGAAATAACCTGCTGTATACATGTCGTGTGTGATTTGAATTCCACTGTTGGTGTGATGGATGCCAGAACCGGAAAAGAGCGTTTGGTAGGCCAACGTTGTGCCTTTTTCGTGAGAAGTATCAATATAGAGACCTTCTGCTGGAATTTGTTGGCCGTTAACATATATTGCAAAATATTCCAAATTGAAATGTTTAAAATCGAAAGGGTTTGTGGTGTGAGTTCCCGAAAAATTTGTATTTTTTGTCATACCTATGAGTATTCTTTTTGGTAAAGGACCTAATACGGCGTTGTCCAAAGAGATGGTACTCTGACCTGCTGCAAAAGTGAAGGATCTGACGTCACATCGCGTTATGTCGAGTCTCGCATTTACCTTCTCTAAAGCATTCAAATGGGCCTTCAAAATGCTAGGAGCTGGTTTTACCTTTCTTACGTATAGAGTGGCATCTAGGAATTGAAATCTAGCCTGTAGATCTGCGCTCTCACTCATCATGTAAAACGAATCCTTAGCTTTAGTTAATTTTATTTGTAGAGTAACTCCCGGTAGTAACAGAGTGGGTACATTGAAAATATCCCCATGCAATCTACCGTACATAACTAATTCTTTAGACGAACTGCTCTTATGATACCGTTCCTTCCATCCGTGGTTAGAATCTCCGGCTTCTAGCGTTCCGTTTTTTGAAGCATCGTCTCCGGAGAGGCCATGGAGAGCCTTGTCGATGTACCAAAATGCGTTAGTAAGATGGCTTTTGGATGCATCGTGACCGTACGTTAACAAAGTTTCTAAATAGCTTCGATAATGATAAAGACGGAGTGATGGATGTTCCATTTAGAGAAATGCTCAATTGACTAAACAAGGAGTGCAGCAAATTGTTAACGCCGGTCGTTTTATCTGTTGGTGCTAAGCTGGAACCGTCTAATTTTACAAATTTTCCCTTTACCATCAAATGAACATTTAAATCGATGTAGTGCTCCCTATCACCTGGAATAACAAATTCCAACACGGATTGGTCTACTGGAGCGATGGGTTTGATTAATGTAGTGAAATTTCCTAAAACTGCCGACTGAATCGGCTTTTTAGCAAAGATGTCAAATTCGGATTTTGTACAGGCGATCATGTTGCTATCCGAGGAGCGTGTGCTGGTAGCAACGTGGTGCACTCCCTATTTAATCAAAAATGTCTCTAGCTTTTTTGGTTTTAGAAGTTCTTTTTAGAGTGGATCTCTTTCTCTTGCCCTTTCCTTGCTGAAACCTACCTACTAGTTTTCTTGTACCTTCGGTGACTCTTTTGGCCACGATATCTTTGACCTTGGTACCTTCCTGTCTTGTAGCTATATCGGACATGATGTTTGCACCTGTGGTGAGGGCTTCCCTACCCAAAGATTTTGCACCGGATAGGAAGAGGGGTTTAACAATTCTGAATAAACTTCCCAAAAAATTTCCTATACCGTTTCCAGACTGGACATGTGGGCTTCCTACGTATAGCGGTCCGATGTACTGACCGAGGCGGCCTCCACTCTGGTTTACATAGTACGCTGTAAGCGGGTCCATTGCCAAATGCATGGATTTTAAATTTAGAAGTCTAATTTATAATTAGACCCGCACAAGGACCTAAATGTCGAATTCCCACCTGTTTTCATTTACCCATTTTGCTATGCCTAGTGCCTCAGATCTGGCACATTTTTTTGTGTTAAAGGAATGCCATCGGCAAGCAGGGTAAGTGACCAAATCCTCTATCTTGTCTTTACAAGATAGCTCTTCAATATTATAGACGACATAATGATCGTTTACTCCAGGTGGTAAAATTCTTTGAAATGTGCCACCCTTAACGAAGAGAGCCCCATCGGGAATTCTCACAGTATTCGGATCATATTGTATATGACCCGAAAACCAAGGAATACCGTGGAACTTGCTCGTTAACCAAGCATTTGTCCGTCTGTACTTTAACGGCCAATCGTTGAGGGGAGCATCTGGTTGACGGAACAGGTAGTGAAGCACTACCTGCTCCGTCTCGTTTTCTACTATGGCCAGTTCTTTTACGATAATCTCCCCATGAGGGTTATAAAAGCCTTGAAAGCCTCCAGAATATTCTACGGCAGCCATCTGAAAAGAAAGAACAAAATTACTTTACTTTTTTAAAATGCAGCACGGCTATGGTAGGCATAACGCTACTGCTGAGGCGAGCCAAATCTCCAAACTTGTTAACTAATTCAATTGCTACGGTTTGAAAATGATGAAGTTCTACCGGAACGTAAAATATGTTTTTAAACTTGTGATGACTAGTGTACGAGGGAAACTGAATTATTCTAATACACCTGACGTAAGAGCTTCCGAGCAGCTGCGGTTCGATGAGATTGCAGTAAACAAAAACAGGTTCAGTTCCGTAAATAAACTCAAAAGAACTTTTCCTGTGCGATCTAAGAAAAACAGATTTTATATCGTTTGTTACGTCAAAAAGCATGTTTTGATTAACAATTTTGAAAGCATCAAGATTTGGCAGAGAATTTTTTATGGTGTCTATAAGATCACCAAGACCGTAATATATTCTGGTAGGAAAGAAGATTTTTCCGTTAAAGATATAGTCCGTCTTACCTCCTACTTTTTTGACTTTCAAATGAATACTATTAGCTTTTCCCCTAAGTTTTTCTGGGACGGATTGTGTTGGGACCCATTCTTTTTTAGCGTTTTCCAATTCTTTTATCTCTCTCTGATGAGAAAGGAGGTAACCCTGCAGTTCCGACAGGAGCAATTCTTGATGTTCTTCGTTTGTTACTTGATTCTTTAGGGCGGTGTAAAATTCCTTTATGTTTTTAAAATCCGTCTTGTCGAACACTATTCTACCAGCTCTTGTTATAACGACATTTTTGGTTAGTTCTCCGGCTTCATTTAGTATGTCCTCACCTATGGATTCGTAACCGTACGAATATGAAAGCTCTGCCAGACCCACGACCCACTTGTCTCTATGAAGATTGATCGGCTGTGCTAAATCGTTACGAAAGCTAGCGTGAGAATTCTCGGGATACAAATCGACACTAGAATCGCTCAACACGGTCACGTAAAACTCATCCATGATGCATCGATCCAGCTATCGAAGTCGGGACCGTAACCTTTCCAACGGACTAGATGTTGAGTTCTGCCTTTCCTCACCCTAGTTTTTAGTATTTTATCTATTTTGTATAGGGTGGATTCGTTAATGATCACCGGAGTGAGCTCGTAACTGTAAAATTGTCCTTCTATTGGAGTTCCGTTCAGATCTATTAGTTCGTACAAGGGTTGCGGCGAATGCTTTATAACCTTTACAATTTTAAAAATTTCAGTTGAGAAATTTTTTTCGTAACCTTTGGCAAATTTCATCTTTTCTTTGCTTATTCTTACGGTTTGACCTTCGCTGAACCTGATGGGTCTAGGTTTAATGTTGGCTCGTTTTTTCTCTAAGGTTTTCCATATCTGTAACACGTTTTTTTCGTTTACTTGGATCGGGGCTACTCCTATGGAGGAGTGGACAGTTCGATTGTACGCACTAACAAATTTATCGAGATCGTTTATATATCTGTACGAGTTCTTGTAAGTAAAATACTTATAGATTTTAGATTTGATGGTACGATTAAATCTCTCCACCATGGCGCACTTTACATCGGGGTTTCTGCAAACCTGATGCTCAATGCCCATCTCTTTTAAAAGCTTCTGAAATGCAGATCCCAAAAACTCCTTTCCCCTGTCAGATCTAACTGCAAGGGGAACGGAATCTAACATGGCCTTAAAAGCCTTTGCAGTTTCGGAACTAGTTTTCGATTTTATGGGTCTTACACGAGCGAATCTTGAGAAACAATCTACGCACGTTAGCAAATACTGAACTCCGTCGTTATACTTTTTAAGGCTTTTAAAATCGGCCAAGTCGATTTCCCACACATCGTTAACGTTATTTACCGTGTAATGGTTCCTCTGAAATTTTCTTCGCGCAGGTTTGTGCAAAGTATAGGCATCTTGTTCGAGAAGCCAATCTTTAGTTTTACGCTTATTTCCCGTAACAGATGCAAGTTTCTGCAAGGTGGAAAATGAAGAGGGTTGTTCGGGATCGTAAAAATACTTGTCATTCATTGTTAATAAGCTGTCCACGCCTTGGATGGAAACAACTCGGCAATTATTTCTTTATATTTGCTACCTCGGTTAGATTTTATCTGATTAAATGGTTCGTTATTCTGCAAGTGCCCGTTGGTTAAAAGAAGAATTTGCCTGTATTTAGTCTTGTCCGAAGACGTCACTTTCGAAAGATCTACCTTTTTCCTAGTGAGCAATTCCCAGAGTCCGCGCGTTCCCTTAAAGTATCTATTCTTTACATACAAATCGTTATCTTCAATGCGAATAATGGAATCCCCAATTTTAAAGTTACCGTCTCTATCCTTGTAAATTCCAAATATGGTGTCCGTAGCCCTAGGCGTATGGAGGTAAGGTGCTAAATACGGCCCGGCTAAATACCCAAAATTTCTATTCGTAAACTGTTCTATTTCCTTTTTCTCGTGGGCTGGTAACGGCACAGCTCTTGCCTGTTCTTCGTCAATCTCTTCTTCTTCGTCTTCTTCTTCCTCTTCCTTTTCTTCTGGTTCTTCCTCTTGTTCCGGTAATGGTAGAGCCCTCGCCTCTTCTTTCTTTCTGTGGGCCGATAACGGCAGAGCCCTTGCCTCTTCCTCTTCTTCTTTTGGGGAGAAAACGAGCCTCCTTTTTACCCGAGGCGAAGGTGGTTCTCGCCTATGTAGTCCTATCTTCGGCAGATACGGCGGCCGGCGACTGGATTTAATTTTGATCAGCTCCTCGTACGCATCCCTTTTTCTTCGTTTTTTCTTCTTTAACTTTTTTTTCCCCAAACAGTAGGTATCTATGTACCGCTGGGAAACTAAAAATAGTTTTTGCAGCATCTAACGCTGAATCAGAGACGAAAGTCCAGTCAACACGGCAGATAATAGAGGAATTAAAAATCCTCCCTTTTGTATTATAAACCTCCTCTTTTTGTCAACCTTTTGCGATTTATCCACCACTCGCCTCAGACTATTTTTATACCTTCTAAGATTCCGAATGGTGCATTTGCTTACATTACAGTTTCCGTTTAGAAAATTTAGAGCGCATTCGGCAATGGCCAACACTAACTCTTTGTCGGACTTCTCCAAAATAGCCTTCCTAAGCTTCGGCTTGGCGCTTTTAAGCACGTGCAGCAGGTGATAATTCGATCTTATCCGCTTGCTCATGCTGGTATACTACAGTAGGAAGCTCCGATGGAAAAATATTAGTTCTAAATCGTAATCTGTTATCGGTCTCCTGGCACAGATCAAATAGCATATACCCGTGAGGCTTTTCCGTAGCATCCAGATACGCTTCGAAAAGTGATTTCCAATTTTCCGGGTATATTTGCCTGGCTAGATGCGCTACTTGATTCTTGTCCCTAACGTTTTTAAAAACCACAATATATTTAGCGTTTAACGAAATATCTCTGCAATACCTGCCTTGATGAAACAAATTTTGAGTGATTAAAATTACACTTATGTTTCTATGATGGCTGCCCTTCGTAAACAAATCACAAACTTCTCTAGAATATGCAGAGTTTAAGAGATCGTCTAATATTACTAGTTTTGGTTCTCCTTTCTGGTTCTCAAACTCCGGCACACCAACGTGAAATTTTACATGTTTTAACTCTGGTATGGCCGACTTTTCGCTGTAACACCACAAAATATCTTTAAAATGTCTAACAGTACACAAATGCTTTAAATTTTTCACTAAATTTACGCAAAATACGGTCTTACCGGAACCTGAACTACCACTAACAATAAGCGTAAAGGGATGCTGAAATTTAAGCACAGGTAGCATTACACCTTTGAAACATTCTTAGTCGTTCTCTCAATTCGTCCGTTAATCTATACATCACGTAATCTATATCGAAAGGACGATATTGTTTAAACACTTCTAAAGGAATAAGCGCTATCTCTTCATTTGTCAAATATTTTAAGCCCCTCTGTCTTCTTCGATTTTCAAGATACTTCGATATGGCCTGCTGAACCTCAGAATCCATAATGAGAGAACGCAGTTGGTTCAACCGGGCTTTATATATCCGTAAGGGACGGAATCGTTAGAAATTCGCCTTCTCTTGTGGAAACAAATTCTATATATCTTATCTTCCGGTTCGGAGACGATATACACGCCATGTGATCTTTTGCGCTTAATTTTCCTTTGTGTTCTTACTACAATGTTTCGATCCATGTTTTCGCCTAAAATTAAACTTTTTATTGAATCAAAATTAACTAACTGCAAAGAGGCGTAATTTAAAGTTATGCCCCTCACTTTACAAACAGTTTTAAAATTTCCATTCGGTAAACTTATTTTGTACGCATAATTTTTAGGTCCTCCAGATACAAATTCTGAAATGTAGGAATCGGAACCGTAGTCCGCGAGCTCATCCGTCATGTCCCCCAAATTATCGCCGCATCTTATGCTACAATTTTCTCCTTCCCTAACCAAAAACAGTATCGAATCTGTATCTGTGTATAGTATGTCTCTATTTAACGTTTCTAGGTAGCTGTATAACTTAAGCCTTGCACCTGCAGTAACGTATGCTCCTAATACTTCATTTGTATGCGTTAATGGCGGAGATTCAACTTCTTCCACATATTTCCACGAAAGCCAAACGATTTCGTCGCTCGCAAACATTAAATTTTGCACCTCTATGCCGGGCGTGGTCAGAAATGTAAACAAATCTCGAGGCTCCCTAATCATTTTAGTTCGCGAGCGATTACTTTGTTCGGTGAGTTTTCCCCAAAAACTATTTAGACACAATTTTGCCAGCGACCTTGCACCTGGATTTTTTCTTATTGCAGTCTTATCCAAAAGAATTCCTTCGCTCTGAAAAAAGCTTCGAATATATTTCTCTTTATCCTCTTCACTGGCAACCCAAGAAGGATACCCGCTGGCTTCGGCTTTCAATTTTAAAAAACTGTTAATGTAGTCTACAAAAAGTCCTCCAGTATTTGTATCTTTGTTATACTGTTCCACTTTGTATTCATAAAATTCAAAAATTTCTCTCACTTCGTAACCCATTTCAACGGCTTTTCGTACCTCGTCTACTACCCATGTACCTATTAGTTCTCGTTCACCTTCGTCATGTTCACATTCACCATCATTTTCCTGTTCGGCACAAGTACGACAAAGAGCAAATATTAACTTTTGGTGACACCTAAATGGCAAGACTGGATGATAAAGACTTCTGTTGTTTGCTAGTACTCTACATTTTATTACACCCTCTTTTTTAAGCATTTCCGCAATGTTGGTGCAATTTTGACCAATGTGAATTATGGGATGACCTACAGGAAACTTAAAATATTTACATATATAAGGATACAAAGACATCACGTCGTAATACTTAATACGAGTGTTTTTGTCGGGTTTGCAATAGGTTTTCATTGCTTCCGTTCTACCTCCGTAAAGGGAATCTCTAAGAATAAGGGGAACATTTTTAACAATAGGATCGTTGTATAGAGCCGGATGTTGTTTTAAAATGTCATCAAATTCGCATTCCCACATGACGTGACAAACGTATCCTGCTGACACAATTTTCTCTATTCGAGACATGGTCAACTCGTATCTATCTGCAAGCGTTTCTGTCTGTGTGTCTACGACGGGGACATGTCTATTAGTAAGACACATATGGCCGTGGTGGTAACACCCCATGAATTCAAACACTTCCTTAGTTTCCTCACAAAAACCATCCAATTTGAGGTTTGGTATTTCAGGTAATCTAACCTCTCTTCCATTCCCTGCGTGTTTAATGCAAATCCCTCTTTTAATTTCTTCATATCTAAGCCACATGAGAGCTTTTTTTGAATGTTTATCCCCTTTTCTATATCCACCGCAAGGAATAAGGCCTATAGTCTTAGGTTTTAAATATTTTTTTCTAAATACTTTGTTGCATGCTGAAGCTATCGTAATAGCTTCTTGAAATACATCGATACTTCCAATGTCTAAAAAAGTACTTCTAAATACCGAACACGCTTCTCTCAACACTGCCACATCTGCCATGCAGTACGCTTCAAGTTCTTTTCTAAAATCGAAAACGTTATCTTTTTCCTTTTCATACCATTAAAAAAACTCTTTGCGTTCATCTTGCATCATTTGATCGACACCGTAATAGGAAGGATTGGGATAACGACCTATATAGTTTATGTTTTCGGGTGTATTAAAATAATGCGGAAAGTGACCTTTTGTCACACAATCTATTCCAAACGCTTTTGGCAAACTTCTCAATTTCATGGGTAAAAAGTTTAAGCTATCCAGAAAAGTTATGTGTTCCATTTTCATGGATAAAATTTTAGCACCATTCATTATTAAGTCTGGCACCCATCCTTGTTTTATTGCATAATCTAAGATAAACATAAGATCGTAGGCTCTGGCATTATGTGCAATTGCAATTATTTTGTCACAAAAAGGTCGGTCTTGGCGCAGATATTCAACAAATTGTTTAATGCAATCATCTCCCCAAAATACCTGCCTGCGGTTTCCACACTGATTGCAACTTTCACTCATATCTGTGTTTTTTTCACAAAGAAAACAATAGTGTTCTAAGCAGAGTAAATTAGGAACATGAAGATATGTTTCATCACCAATTCGAGTGTTTTGAGTACATTCTATATCGTAAAACACAAATAAAACCTTGTCTGATGATGGTATTTTTGCACTGAGAGTTGGCATGTAACAAAGGTGGCCAGGCATTTCGAGACTTTTACAGCTTTTACAGTATGACATGTAACACTGATGATTTGGTTTTAGCTGCTGACTACAAATTAAACAATACCTCTTCCATTCGCAAACTATTTGAGTGCCAATTTTATTTCGCACATGATTATTCATGCAGCTTTGACTTCTAAAATGTCTGTTACATTTGTTGCAATACATATAGCTTCCTTCAAAGATGCAAGGTGGAACTGAATAACACCCTGAACATCGATAAGAACATGTATGCGTTTTTGCTCCATCATAACTCATTCCTTTATTACATCCTTCACACACAAATTGCTTAGACATGGCAGCTGTAAGATTTACAATCACATTATAGTGTTTTTGGTGTGCATCGTACAGAAGATTCAAACGTTTTTTGGAATTTGTTTCCCCATCATATATTATGTTTTCACAATGCAAACCTTCATAAACTATAATTCTATATTCAGAAAAATAGTCCTGAAATTTTTGCAGCTCTGCAATTCCACCTCCGTTACTTAAATCAATATTTGTGGCCTTTAAAAGCTCGTCAACTTTGGAATAAATTTTTCGACCTTTGCGATAACTGATATAATTTGGGTCTCTTTCAAAATGTGATATGGCTACCAAAAGCGCATGGGCTAAACAGTTTGTCTTACTTTGAATTGTAACGATAGATTTTTTTATGTACGCCAAGGTGGATAAACGTCTACCTTTTGTTTTAATTCCACCATGTCCTAATGGCATTTCAACGTGATCTACCTTTAAGGATAAAGTATCTGTGGCATAAAAATTGGCGTTAGATTGGCATACTTTTTCTATAACAGCCATTAATACATCCAAAGATACTTGATCTCTTCTACGAAAACTTAGTCCTATTGGTTTATCTTGTAAATTAACAGAGTTACTTATTGTTAAACCTACCATATCATTTGGATTTATATCATTTAAAATAATATCTAAAACATTTTGCATGCTATTTTTTAAGTAAAGGATAGGATTTTCATTTTCAGGAGCGTGTTTAATTTGAATAACATAATGATTACCGTGTGCTCTGAATCTTCTGTATTCTCTACGTATTACGTTTACAACGTTAATATTTTCCATGCTAAAACAGATCAAAATATAAGCGTATAAGCAAAGTTTATTAATTGCATTTTAAAGCGTATAAGCAAAGTTTATTAATTGCATTTTTAAAGCGTATTATATGTTAACTTCAGATACTTACAGTTTGTGATGTAATAATTTTCGTTGCAAACAGCTTACTGATGACGATATGCATATCTGTTGGTCTTTATATACAAAAATAGGTGCGGTTTAAACTGCGTCATTAGCTACCAGTAAGTAAACAAGTTATGTAAGCTGCACGTGATTCAACGTTTTATAATCAAATATAGGGTGTGATTCAATGTCACGTCATCTCTAGAATGACGTGATAGTCAAAATAAGTGGTTACCAGCAAGTAAACAAGTTATGTAAGCTGCACGTGCGATGTGAGCTACCAGTAAGTAAACAAGTTATGTAAGCTGCAAGTGATTCAACGTTTTATAATCAAATATAGGGTGTGATTCAATGTCACGTCATCTCTAGAATGACGTGATAGTCAAAATAAGTGGTTACCAGCAAGTAAACAAGTTATGTAAGCTGCACGTGCGATGTGAGCTACCAGTAAGTAAACAAGTTATGTAAGCTGCAAGTGATTCAACGTTTTATAATCAAATATAGGGTGTGATTCAATGTCACGTCATCTCTAGAATGACGTGATAGTCAAAATAAGTGGTTACCAGCAAGTAAACAAGTTATGTAAGCTGCACGTGCGATGTGCGTCATTAGCTACCAGTAAGTAAACAAATTGTGTAAGCTGCACGTGATTCAACGTTTTATAAACGAATATTTGGTGTGATTGAATGTCACATCATCTCTAGATTGCAGTGATAATCAACCAGGTAAGTTTCTTTATCTTATTATTATGTTAGAAATATTGTAAGTATTTACTTGTATTAATAAATTCTACATATATATTTATCTTCTTTACAGAATGGATTTCATTACAAGATTTAATCAGATAAAGAAAACCAAAGTATTGCAGATTAGAGATCTAACAATTAATGTTCCTTACAAGGTTCTTGGTGCTACAAAAGTGATCACACAATTTGGGCCCTCAATATCTATTAAACTTCAGAAAGGAAATGAGGATCCCGTGGAAGTGTTTGTACCAAAAAAATATACCGCTGTTTTTAAGGAGGCAGACATTGATAACATTAACAATGAAAAACTGTCTTTAACATTTTTATTTTTAGGATTTAATTCCAACAACGGATATGATATATCATTTCAAAAGGAGTAACTATAAGAAAGGTCTCCGTCTTTTCAGATGACCCTACAGATAATAATAACATTAAGAGGTGCAGGGAAGAATCTGTTGGTTCATATGTTTTAGGTTTATCAATACTTCATAGGAGAAATATATGTGTACTAATGTTTATCAACTCAGATTTAAAAAAGTGAAAAAATGTTCAATTGTTGTGTGAAGGAATATACATACCTAAAAATAAAGTACAATAATAATGGCTTTGGTAGGATGGGAAAGTTCTAGTTATAAAGAAGTTTTATTTTCATGTTTTTAACTTTTTTAGATGGATGAATTCATCTGTTCGGCTACAATGGAATTAACCAAGAGGTATAATTTACTGCAGAAAGAAATTGGTTTCAATACATTTTTTGAGAACTTTAATCCTGTACGTTTGCCAGTATATTGGTGTACTGTGGTCTGGATTACACAATGGTTAACTGAGCAAAATATATGTTGTGCCCTAGGAGGCAGGTTTGCATGTTTTTTAAGTGGGATTCTTGATATAGAACCAAAATATGTATCTCTTTATGTAGCTATAAATAGATATCAAAAAGAAGAAAAAATGTTAAGGTTGTTGTTTCAACCACATGCTAACTACGTCATAGGTAATGGTGTTAATTTTGTATACAGTCATTCTCAATCTTGTAAGCTATCTTATTTAGCAACAAAAGCTCTATTTTGGAAAGTGAAATGTAAAACTCATACATTTTTGATTAAGGTGACTTACATTCACGTTGCAAAACCTGTGACCTTAAAAGAAAATTGGGTTGATTTTATGTATTTTCTTTTCAGAAGTGTTAAGTTTGACTTTCAAAAACATGTCATGATTGGATCATTTCACAAAAGTCTGTTCTCTATGCAGTATCTATGTGACCCCAAGGTTAAATTAAATAGTCTGGGTTTACAAAAGTGTAAAAACACAGATACTTGTATTAAAAATCCTCCTTCTTTAAAGGGATTGGCATCAAATGTTCTATTTGAAAACACATTACATTTCCTGCATACTGAAACAGACTATAACAATTTCATGTATGTACTTACTAACGCACATAAATTTCATATATCAATTGAACAACTCGTTCCTTCAGAATTTCCAGCTCAGATTGTAGCGTGTTATTATTCGATTGAAAAAAACAAAAGATGTCACCTTTTGTGTAACAGAAAAGAACACTATATACCTTTTAAACACAAAAAGATCCTTAAAGATGAAGATGAATTTATTGATGAAATGTTTTATTCAAAAGAAAATTGGTGGTGTTGTATATGCTCAAAACCATTATTCATTTTAATAAATATGTAAAGTTCTACATAAAAATTGAAAGATTTATGTATCCTAACAATAAATATTGGTAAGCTTTTCTTTCTTGCTTCATGTATAATGCGTTAACTCAAAGATATTGTACAATCTTTGTATTAAAATGTAAACAACTGCATCTTATAAACTATTTAAATTAAACCCATATGCACATTTTATTTAATGTTCCTGTATAAAATTGACTGACCTTAACATTTCCTAAGTAACCTTCAAACGTTTTTTTCCTTGTCGCGTAATACCCAGCCTGTGCAGGTGCGCGGCGAGATTGCATCATAGATGCATACAAACAAACAATTACCTTACTGCACTGATCGCCTAGGCGGCCTTGGCTAGCGTCCAGTTCAATGTTAGCCTACTCCACATCAAACAAATATCAAGAAGCCTTCCCCCCTTTAGCCGTGGCCGCGGCACCGCCCTTACTCTGCGGGGGTGGGCCATACAAACCAGGCAGGCCAATAAAAGAACACACTATCTGATTTGTACTTCGTTTTAAAATTGTTTTTTAAAAAAAAATTTTATTTTTTTTTTATTTTTTTTCGGGTGGGCCAAATTTTGGGTGGACCATAGTTTTGGCACAAACCGCCCATTTAGCAGGTAAACAAGTGCAATAGGTAAACTAGAAACACATTTCAGGTGGGTCAAACTTTTTTGGGGTGGGCCAAAATTTTTTGGGGGTGGGCCAACTGCCGAAATTTTGGGAGGTCAAGGAACGGACCAAACGGCTAGTATTACTACTAACCGCCTTTTGGTTTTGAATACGCTGTTCACAAACACACACATGGGCCTTTTTATAAATAATTCTTATTTAAATTCTGTGTTTATGTCAAAACATAAACTACTGGTGAATTCTCGGTATTCAGTTTTGGATGGAATGAACGTAGTAAAGACAGTAATGAACAGAAATAAGGAACATGTTCATACAGATTTAGGAAATACATACATTCTACTACAGAATATGACACGGGATTGCTATCATATTTCAATGTAAAAGTGAACGAACGCCTTTTCTCTACCTCCTGCCTGTGGTAGGAGATGAAGTATTGTATTCCATGTCTGATATCCTGTTTACACCGGAAATATGCTCGTACATGATGTGAGGGATCATGAATCCAACAGTAGGATTCAAGTAATAGAATTATTTCCTTGTGTGTATGTGCGTGTGTCTTTAAGAACATACGTAAATCAGAAACTATAATATGTATTGGTGTAAATCTATGTTGCTATCAAAGAGATCGCGATCACTACATGGCAGTTTCAAATATAAGTGAACAACATTTAACTGTCGGAGAGAGGGATACTTTTCACATTGGAGGTTTGTGCTTGAACTACATTCTGAGAAAAATAGCACAGTACTTACTTAGTTTCTACTGTAATTCTAAAAGGAAACAGTAAGTATTCATAGTTATAAACGGTTCAACAACACTTGTACTAGAAAGAAAGTACCTAAAGAAGTATGTAGAACCATAAAAAAGTACATTCCCGTCAACTTTTTCGTAATCTTAGCCGTTTTTACGGTGCAATATTGCTAGCTTGGACTTCTTCTAAGTTTGATCCAACAGAGATACCTGAAAGTTTGACGTCATTGTCTTCCTTCTATTCGCACCTCATGGTTTAGAGTTTGTTACCAACAATATATATTCTTTGAGTAGAAAATATGGAACAGTTCTAGTACCATGTTAGATGCATGAGTAAACTAACATTATAGAAGAATCACTTCCTCTTTCCCTGCCCCTTACATATTGTGGGTAGAGGAGGTATTGCCTTCCGAAGTCTATATCGATATTACACCGGAAGTGCAGGTCTTGAGAGTCTGTGTCGCTCTGGGTGACTCAGTTGGTTAGACGCTGGCCCACTGATCCCAAGGTCGCGGGTTCAAATCCGGCCCAGACCAATGGTTTTTAAGCGTGCTTAAAAACATCAGGTCCATGTCAGTAGATTTACTAGCATGTAAAAGAACTCCTGCGGGACAAAATTCCGGTAAACCGGCGACGCTGATGTGATCCTAGCAATTGACAGCGTCGTTAAATAAAGTAATTTTTGAGAGTCTCTGAATCCAAAGCAAATCCACTCACACGACCTTCTCCTCTAATTCTCGTAGGAGCTAATGCTTGTTCTTTTATCGAGACAGATGTTTGCAGGAATTGCTTTATTACAATGGGAACATGGGAATACAGTATGTTTATGTGATCCTCAGATGTTTTAAAGCGAGTCGTCATTGTGATGGTTTAGAAATATCGCTTTATTTGCATCAACAAGAAAGCAAAATATGAATTTGAGAAAATTACAAGTATTGGAAAATTCAATTTAATAACAATTATTAGTCCAGAAATAATTAACTCTAAATCAAATATGAGAACTGAGCTCATTGTATATATCACTTAGTGAACTTCATGTGTTATTCGAGAGGGTTGTCAACATTCGTTTTATTTTTCATATAAACGTCTTAAACATAAACAGTTACAACCAATTTTCAGAAAATCAAAATTTTAAATGAATATTTCACGTGGAAACTAGAATAGAGTACGCTTTTCTTTCCCTCAGAATCTTGACCTCTTCCTACTTTTTTTTTAAAATTAACGCGCTCCAACATTGTGTCATAACGGACGAATGAATGAAATGAAACGGGTGAAATGATGGTCAAATGAGCCCGAGGTCCATGGAGCTTTAAGTTACCCGACATTCGTCTTCTCAGGGTAGGGAAAACCTCGGAAAAAACCTTACACGGATAACTTACCCTAAGTGACATTCGAACTCGCGATCTCTTGAACGTGAGTCAGACACGCTACCTCCTCCTACAGAATAGTACAAGTTTTGGAAAATTGAAGCCAGTAACAACAACCACTTAAAAATGATTAACAAAATGGATAAAACGTTGTAATCTCTCAGTAGTCTTCACGGTCTATTTTCAGAAAACTGGGATAACTATTTTTGTAATGTTATTACCAAAAACACATAATAATTTAAAGCATATCGTTAGCTATTTCTGAAAGAACAAAAATCAGGAAAACTTTTCCATCTTAAGCATACTTTGGAGTGGGAGTTGCGTTTTGAAAATCTTCCTGGCCCACCTTTTGTAGATGCGGAAATTAAATATAACTTTGCTTTTAGTTTTTATACGCAGATAGACATGCCCACAATCACACACACACACACACACACACACACACACACACACACACACAAACACACACACATACACACACACACAAACACCCAAAACAGACACACGCAGTATACATATAAACAAAACAAACAGGCCCATCACACATACGACGTACACACACACACACACACACACACACACACACACACACACACACACACACACACACACACACACACACACACACACACACAGCACACACAAACACGCACAATACACGTACAACACACTCCACAGTTTTTTACTTTCTCTACTGGTAGGGGAAGTATTGTATTCCACCCAAAAACTCGATTTCGAGATTTCACCGAAAATATGTTTTGAGACTCTGTGAATCCAAAGAAGGTATTTTTAGAAACAAAGATACGCGCGCGCGCTCGTGTGTGTGTGTGTGTGTGTGTGTGTGTGTGTCTGTGTGTCTGTGAACAGCTCAAGTCAAAAACGAAAAGTCGGTTAAAAACCAAAGTTGGCATTTAAGTTTAATGTCTCTCAAGGATGCGACACGAAGATTTTGAACAAAATGTTCCCATCCTAAACTACCCTTTACATAGAAAATTATTCGAAAATTTTGATTTTCTTGAAAATGGCTCTAACGACTTTGATTAAAATGTCATATGCTTAAGATATTTGTATGAAAAATGAAATGTATATTTTGAATTTTCTAGCTATAGCCTGTGTAGTCACGTTTACTGTGGATGACTTTTGAATAACTCGTAAACAGTAAGAGATAGACAAAATCGTATTTTACAAAAAATGTAGACCTTGCCAAAACACACAATTTATGTCAAAATAATTTTTTTTTGTAGAGTGAACCATTTCGGAGATATTCCTTATTATTTGTGTCAGTTTTGGAAAAAGGAACATTTCAGTTTTTGTATGTTAAGTGTGCAAAGAGAACGGGATCTCAAAGCTCTAAGATATTTGACTATCGCACAAAGCCTCCTGTATTATAATATTCCCCTTGCACCTACAAGGAAATAAGCAATAAGATAATTTGTACAAATGTTTATCTCAACTAACAAAAAGAAGATATAGTTATAAGAGTTTGTAAGAATGGTTAGTACAAGAGTAGAGAAAGTCATGTGAGTGCAACACATCAGATTTTTTAAACATACGTTATTTGGACTGAGGGAGTCTACTGCTGGTAGAGCTGTGCAAGCTTTGGATGGAATACAATACTTCCTCTACTTACTGGAAGTACCTGGTAGAGAGGGTAACAATGACCAATAAAACAAACATACGAGTATCTCTTATATGGCTGATGTAACAATAAAGTTAATTGAAATATAGGCATCTGGGCTTTAATGAGCAACTGGTGAGGGCTTCAGAGGAAATTTGAAGATAGATTTCATTTTCCCATAAATATCTTGAATTTCGTATAGTTTAATTAAAATTGTGTCATGTGTTTTTCAGAAACTAAAAAGGACAAGATTTGTGGTACGTGGAGTTTCTTGAAAAGCTTTATGTGTTATTTATGAAGGATGCGTCACCTAAACATTTAGTTGTGTGTTTAATCAAGCTTTGTTTTGGGGTTATATAGTTCAGAGTTTTATTGGAACACAATTCTTCGTTTACTTGCTGTAAGTAAGTAGCAGAGAAAATAAAGATAGACAATATCCCATAAGCTGTTTCCTTCCTCAGCGCCTGTCTTATCTACGTCCTGTTAAATGGACAGAAGTGTTAAATATTACGAAAAACAGAGTTCCTGGCAAATTACAGTGCTTTAAAAAACACAGCATTTGGCTTTGTCAAACACTTGATTTACATTTAGCAGAAGTTATCTAAAACGTAGATAATTTCTGAGGACATTCCCAGGAAGTTCATGATGTACGTTTCATTTGACATGAAAACATCCTTAACATATGGTAATTTAATGGTACACTTAGGGCTCTTTTGTGAAAATGAGAATTTTCGAACAACGTTCGATGTTAAATTTAGTCAACAGTTTCGGTATTTCCTGAAAAAGTTTGGACGAAACTGTACTTAAATAATCATGTTTTAAGCATAAGTGAAAACCCTTAAATCACTGTAAGGGGCGGCATTTCATATACTTGACACCACATTCAGGGTAGTACTTGGTCGCGGGTTCAAACACGCGGAAGGCGATGGATAGACACACAGGGACATACGGACACACACACACACATAGACACACACACATACATACACACATACGCACACACACATACACACACAGAGAAGTAGCAGAAAATTTTGAAAAGTCCATCATTAGTGCATGTAAGAAGTCCTTCAACTTTTCTACTCAGGAAGAATAACCACCTTCTTAACAGGACACGGGAAAATAAGCAGTTGTTATCGTCTTCAAACAAAAGACAGTCCTATGTGTACATGCGGAAAAGTAGAGACGAATGATGTATAGTCATCGAAATCCAGGCTCTAGTAATAATCAAATATCTACATGCATTCATGTTAAATTTAAAATATTATTAGAAAATTTTGAGGTAATGTGCCGTTAGGGCAGATGGGTTTATTTGAAAATGTTTGTGTCGCATCCAAATGTTGGTATTTAACTAGTTATTTTCAGTTTTGCTGTTGACGCTTTCTTTAGTTAACGTGCTCCAACGTAGTGTCATATCGGACGGTGAGTGAATGAAACGGGGGAAATGAGCCCGAGGTCCATAGAGCTTTAAGTTACCAGACATTCGTCTTCTCAGGATAATGGAAAACCTCGGATAACTCATCCTAAGCGAGATTCGAACTCGGGAAGTCTTGGACGTGAGACAGACACGCTGACACCACGCTACAGAGGCGGGCATACTGTTGACTAATAGAGAAATAGATGCACATGGTCATGTCACTTATTTAACATTTTATTCGATTTAATATAGTCACACTTTTGTTGAACACCAATAAGTGCTGCTTCAGGTTCAAATTCAATGACCTTTTGTAACATGGTGATGAACAGCAAAATCACTTTCAAAAATCTGATGTGTTGTACTCACATGACTTTCTCTACTCTTGTACTAACCATTCTTACAAACTTATTTCTATATCTTCTTCGTGTTAGTTGAGATAAACATTTGTACAAAATATCTTATTGCTTATTTGCTTGTAGGTATAAGGGGAATATTAGAATTCAGTAGGCTTTGTGCAATAGTCAAATCATTTAAAGATTTGAGATTCCGTTCTCTTTGCACATTTAACATATAAAAAAATGAACGATATTCTATTTCGCGAAAGTTTTAAGTTTTCCGGAACTCACGCACACATAACAAGGAATATCTCCGAAATGGTTCACCCTACAAGAAAATTTGTTCCGAACCAAATTGTGTATTTTAGTAAGATCTACATTTTTTGTACATTACGATTTGGTCTATCTCTAACGGTTTGCCAGTTATGCAAAAGTTGCCCAGAGTGAATATTACAACCGGGACTATAGCCAGAAAATTCTAGATATGCATTTCATTTGTCGTCAAAATATCTCAAACGTATGACATTTTAATCAAAGTCGTTAGAGCCAGTTTCAAGAAAATCAAACTTTTTGAAAAATGTTCCATGTAAAGGGTAGTTTAGGGTGGGGCTATTTTCTTGAAAATCTTCGTGTCTCACCCTTGAAATACATTACACTTAAATACCAACTTTCGATTTTAACCGACTTTTCGTTTTTGAGTTATGCTGTCCATAGGCACACAGACACAGACACACAAACAGACCTTTTTCTAAAACTGCCTTTTTGGGATTCAGGGGTCCTCAAAACACATATTTCCGGTGAAATCCCGACATCGAATTCTTGGGTGGAATACAATACTTCCCCTACTTACCAGTAGAGAAAGTAAAAAATGAAAAGCAGTGCAAATAGTTATCTCCGATAACACGGAAATATCTCAGAGAACATTTGAAAGAAACTGTGTTTTAATGTCTATTGCATTATTTGTGTAATTGCTTGTTTTGTCTGTGTCTTAGAGTTTACTGGTTATACAAAATACCTTCTGAAATGAAGATACTTAAAGCGCCGCTTCCATAAACTTTCAAAATTCAGAAATTCCAAAATCCCATAACTTAAATGTTAATTTGGGAAAGGGAATTTTAGTTGATATCCTTTTAAAATTGTTGCATGTAAATATCAATTTACTACACATTCGCCACTCTGGTATCAAAGACTCCGCACATAAACACACAAGATGCTGCTTCTATAAAAGGCTTTTCTTTATTTTGCTATTCAGGAACCCGCATAGTAATCCGAAGCATCACATACAATATTTCCTCACGTCCAGTAAATGCAGGTGATACCTTACAATGTTACGTTATGTTAGCAATCCTATGGGATATTCCCTAGTTGAGATGCATGTTCTACCAATATGTATTATATATACGTATCGCACAACTCAAACAAATAACAAGGAATAACTACGAAATAGTTCACTCAAAAAAAGAAAAAAAAGTTTTTACAGCTTTAACAAGCTGTACATTTTTACCTTCCCTACCGGTAAGTAGGGAAAGTATTGTATTCCACCCAAAAATTCGATGTCCAGATTTCACCGGAAATATATTTTGAGACCCCTGAATTGAAAAAAAAAGCATTTTTTCGAAAAAGGTCCGCGCGCGGTTGTCTGTCTGTCAGACTGTGGATAGCATAACTCAAAAACGAAAAGTAGTTTGAAAACCAAAGTTGGTATTTATGTTTAATGTCTTTCAAGGATGCGTCACGAAGATTTTGAGGAAAATAGCCCCAAACTAAACTACCCTTTATATGGACAATTTTTCGAAAATTTTGATTTTCCTGAAAATGACTCTAACGATTTTGATTAACATTTCATATATTTGAAATATTTTTATGCCAAATGAAATGTATATCTTGAATTTTCTGGCTATAGCCCCTGTAGTCGTATTTACTCTGGACGACTTTTGCATAACTAGTAAACCGATAGAGATAGACCAAACTAATTCTTTTGCTGACTGGACTTACTTTACTAGCTGTCACTCTTTCCTTTACATAGAGTAGCCTCACAACTCATTAAGTTCACTGATAACTGAAGTCACTGCAATTTTTTAATACTTGAACCTGCTTCTTAAAGATCTACTGTAGATCTAGTTATGCTTGTTTCCTCCTGAGATTTGCCAGTTTGCCATCTATGCACAAGAGATTCCTTTTCTTGCTTTTGCTTACCAATTTTAGAATAATTTTATACCAATTAATAATAAGTTAATGAAAATCTGGTCCACCTAATGTACAATCTTTACAACTATACAATAAATTATAATAGTGAGAAGAGACTTAGCTGGTTGTGTGTTTACAAACAGCTAAATAAAGAATTCAGATTTTCACTTACACAAGAAGATACTTGTGTAGTATGCCCTGCCTTATATTATACTTATCTTTATTGTGGTGTACGTTTAGATAAGTAGAGTTTAGAATAAGAAAAACTTCTCTCTTCTTCAGCCTGTGTAATCTTGAATAAAATTCAGAAAAATACAACCACGTGGTTCACACATGCAAAAACAGGAAACATTGGTTTGTTTCACCAGCATGAATGTTTGCAGAAAATCCCACAAGATGTCTCTGCTTACATCCACCAGAACTGAATCAGACCGCCCGATTTAAACTTCAAAATTGTACGCGATTTTGCTGCAATGAGGTAATGAGTGCATTTCAGCAGCCACGCCCACCCGCACATGGGCATTTAAATCATGGCATAACGGCCTTTTAAACGGCGATGAGGAGTAAACGACGGTAGATTCTGAAAGTACAAGGTACAGACATAATTTTAAGGCAAAAAACGAAAAATCGCATTTTTCGTCATTTTTGTCCAAATTTCACAGATGCCTGCCCTTAACTGTCACTCGCTAAATGCTGGTGCTCAGACACAGGTGAAACAGCGTGCCAAAAACAGCTGAATAGAGAAAGTGGCGTTAGAAGTGATGAACAATTTTAAAAGTTCATATTAATAAAAAAGGCATTCTTAAGTTGGGTTTGACTGGAGGGAAGGTCTTTGACTGATTTTACTTAGAGTGGTTAATACGAGCTTTTCTTTTTTGTTGTTTTAACTCCATTTGTGTTTTATTTACTCTCTCCACTACGTAATAGGGGAAGTGTTGTATTCCACCCAAAAATTCGATGTCGAGATTCCACTGCAAGTATATGCTTTGAGGCCCTCAGAATCCAAAAATGCATTCTTAAAAAAACGGTCCGTGTATGTCTGTGTATGTGCGTGCGCGCCTGTGAACAGCATAACTCATAGCAAAAAGTAAATAAACACCAAGTTTGGTATTTAAGTTTAATATCCCTCAGGGGTGCAACGCGAAGTTTTTGAACAAAACTCCTCCACCCTAAACTTCCCTTTACATGCAAATTTGTTCGAATATTTTCACTTTCTCAAAAATGGCTCTAACGATTTTGATTAAAATGCCATATGTTTAAGATATTTTTGTGGCAAATCAAACGTAAAATTTTAATTCTTTGCTATTGTCCAGCAATTCTGTTTACTCTTAATTACTTTAGCAGAACTGGTAAACCGTAAGAGATAGACCAAGTCTTACTATACGAAACACGCAGATGTTAAAATACACAGTTTATGTCCAAACACAATTTTAATTGTAGAGTGCACTGTTGCGGAGATATTCCTTGTTATTTGTGGGTTATGCAATACTTACACGTTTCCCAAATGGGAGATCGCTATTCACCTTTTCATTTGTTGCCTATGCAAAGAGAACCGAATTTCAAAGCCTGCATATAGCGACTAGCTTTAAAAGATTTGATTATCGCTCAAAGCCTATTGTCTAATAGTCCTCTTCAACCTACAAGAAAATTATCTGTAGTAATATGTAAACCTTGGGAGACATTTTAGGGTATCCCGCGAGATAATTAATAATTATTTAATACTATTTAATATTAATAGTTATCTAAGGGTGAATAACTTGAAGTAACGTTCATATATTTTAATTAAGATTTATACGATTTCCACCGTTGGCACAACTTATCCAGCAGGCCGTGAGAACAACAACAATTGTAGTGTGTAATTCAGGGAAATTAATTAGATGAATATAAATGAACGAATTTGCGTTAGTTGGAGTTTCGTTAAAGGTAGGGCTGCTCTGTTTATGATTAGTTGTTTGACTTTTCTTTCTTTTTTCCTCCCTTCCTTCCTTCCTCCCTCTCTCGCTCCCGCCCTCCCTACCTTCCTTCCTTCTTTCCTTCTCTCCTTCCCTCCCTCCTTCCCTCCCTCCTCTCTTCCTCCCTTCCTCCTTTCCTCCCAACTCCCCTCCTCCCCTCTTCCCCCTCGCCTTCTCCCCTCCTCCCTTCATCCCTTTCTCTCTTCCTCCCTTCCTCCCTAACTCCCTTCCTCCCTTCCTGCCTTCCTCCCTTCCCCTGCCTCCCATTCCCCCTTCCTCCCTACCTCCCTTCCTCCCTACCTCCCTTCCTCCCGTCCTTCCTTCCTCCCCTCCTCCCCTCTTCCCCCTCCCCTCCTCCCTTCCTGCCTACCTCCCTTCCCCCTTCATCCCTTCCCGCTTCCTCCCTTCCTACCTTCCTCCCGTCCTCCCTTCCTCCCTTCATCCCCTCCTCCCCTCTTCCCCCTCCCCTCCTCCCCACCCCCTTCCTCCCTTCCTCCCGTCCTCCCTTCCTCCCCTCCTCCCCTCTTCCCACTCCCCTCCTCCCTTTCTCCCTACCTCCCTTCCTGCCTTCCTCCCTTCCCCTTTCCTCCCTTCCCCCTTCCTCCCTTCCTCCCCTCTTCCCGTTCTCCCTTCCTCCCTTCCTCCCATCCTCCCTTCCTCCCTTCCTCCCTTCCTCCCTTCCTTTCTTCCTTCGTTCCTCCCTTCCTCCCTTCCTTTCTTCCTTTGTTCCTCCCTTCCTCCATTCCTTCCTTCTTGCCTGCCTGCCTTCTTGCCTTCCTTCCTTTCTTTCTTTCCTTCTTTCTTTCTCTGATTACCCTCCCCTTGTGTATGACTTACTAGGACTTAGAAGCCTGTGCCTAGGATCAGACGCCTGTTGGGGAGCAGAGGTACCTCTGGACCAGACAGAGAGAAGACGTGGAAGCAGGTGGTCAGCTAAGGATATGAAATACAGGCGAAATGGATGATTGTAAGGATGATAATGGAGCAATTGGTGGAATGAATGGCGGGGGAAACCGGAGAACCGTGAGAAAAACCGCCCAGACGCCGTTACGAACATCACATGCGGGTCCCGCGTAGGTGGTAGGCGAGCGGTCTAACCACCCAGCCTCTCAATTAAAATATAAACACCCTCACTAGAAAATTCAGTAAATGTGTGCAAATGACCCGCATATTGGTTATTTACTGCGCAAGCGTACTTGAGATGTTCAGAAACGTAAGAAAACGTTTAAGATGGCGAAACGAGAGGAGGAGGTGAGTTTGTGATAGTAGAGTAGAGAAGGTCATGTGAGTGCGGCACATCAGACTTTTGTGTTTGTAAACTATTTTGTGCCTCAAAAGCTTGATGGTTAAAATAATAAATTTGAGCTTTATTGTCCAATTTCTCAGAAAACGTTATTTGAAAGAATTTGTGTTATCTATTAGGTGTTCTACATTATTCATGTAGCACGTTTTCGCCTAATCATTAACGTTTCCTGCTTGTACAAAATTACACAAAATGTTTTCCGACTGAAGATAACTTAGGAGTCCGTTTCCAAAAATCTGATGTGTTACACTCACATGACTTTCTCTACTCTTGTACTAACCATTCTTACAAACCTTTATTCCTATATCTTCATGTCAGTTGAGATAAACATTTGCAGAAATTAGCTGATTACTTCTTTCCGTTTAGGTACAAGTGGAATATGGGAAACACAGTAGGCTTTGATCAGTAGTCAAATCTTTTAAGACTTTGAGATTCCGTTC